>JAOTQQ010000023.1:3425135-3490135 GCA_026546715.1 Gallinago undulata
CCCTCCCCCCCCCCCCCCCCCCCCCCCCCCCCCAATCAAAGCAAAATCTCACATCCAAACACCCTCAAAGCTTCAGAATAGCAGACTAACCCAAAAAATAGACCAGACTGCTGCTAAACTCTTTGATGGCAGAAATCTGGATCTGGACTTTGAATCTGGGAAGGTGCAGCAGTATGAACCACAGCACTTTTAGAGAATATAAACCCAAACTTTTATTGTCTCTTTTATAGATAAGGAATCTAATTATCTTGAAGCTATTCATTTGTGTATGTCATGTAACTTGGAAAATATGTTCGTTTTATCGACACAGCACACACAACTATAAGCAAGGATCACAGTCTGAGCAGCTACGCCAGAGAGCATTCCCGTTCCTGAAGTGGGTCTACAATGATCCAATAAACTCCACTATGAAGTCAGCACCAGCTGGTTTTGCAAAGCAGTTTTCCATGCCCAATCCCACTAGCTTAAGTGTCTATTCACACCGCTTGTTATAATGATCATTAGAACTGGGCTTTCCAAATGACATCTCTGTCCTTTTTCACACATGATGATATTTAGATATTTGTTTCCGTCAGAAAACAAAGGATGCATACATAGTTTTCACAATTAAAAAGACAATCATGTTGCCAATTATATAGATTTGAGCAGTTTTCCTCCAATACAGCACACATATTGACATGATGTCAATATTGACATAGAAGAAGTGATTGATACAATTTTGAAGGATCAAAAGAGTTCTTTCCTGTTTAAACTATTTATTCTACGTGAGATATTGGAAGCTGTTCAGTAAGCGTGGCACTTACAATACTATTCACTGGATTAATGTAGGGTAATATTTTTTTTAAATGCCACTTATAAATAAATGGTTGGATATGGTATTTAGACTGAATCAATCCAAACCTTGAAATCAAATTCAGAGACTAAAATCGCCATTCTCCCCACTAATTTTGTATGCACAGACCCCCTCAGAAAGCATTTTGCAAGTACAAGAAAGTAAAGCTATATCACTGGGATGTTCAGTCCCTTCTTGATGGGCTTTTCTTTCTCTTTTTAAATCATTTCTCCAGATTTCCGTAACAGACAATTCTCTCAGCCAGTATTTTTTTGTTTTATTCTCTTTAGGTGATTTGACATCTGTACTGTTCGGTACTGACTAATTTCCAAGTCCTGGGAGACAATTTCTTAGCAGTTGCAATTCATCAAAACCCCAATGAATTCTGATGGAATTCTTGGGGACTGGTTTTCTGTCTTCTCTGTGAAGGGACTGCACAAGGCACCCTATGTATTTAAACCACATTACGAGACTAAACGTATTTAATCAATATTGCTCAAAAAAACCCTGAAGAGCCACGTACTAAGCACTGAAGACACTATCCTCAATGCTGTCACCAACGCGAAGATACTACAAGCATAGCTGAGACAGACTGACTGCACGTTCCAAGAGACAACCAGAAGGAATGGACAGCTGAGTGTGCACAAGCGGTCAAGAAAAAGTCATCGGATCTACGAACACAGAGGGGCTCACATTGAGGAATGAGTTGAAAATTACGGAGACAGAGAAGGCTTTTTTGAGGGCTCGAGAAGTATTGGTTCAGGTACATTGTCACATTCAAAATAACTTGGATGTCTTTAAATATTTTGGAAGCAAACTGGAAAAACAAGGCACTATACCAGCTGCTTCTTGGTTCAAAAACAAAGATAAAGTTTTATTTAGATTCTCAACCTACTAAAGCTGGTTCTCAGGGGAGTTGCTGTGGGGACTTGATTTCCATGATTTGGGGAAACTTACTGGGAAAGAGGGAAGAAAAAGGTAGTTCATAGAAGCCAGATGGGCAGGCCAAGAATCTGGCAAATATCCCTTTCCCACATTTCTTCTAAAACTCAAAATAAATCCGAATCTCTCTGACATTTGAAAAGAAGTCTGGCTATTTCTTCCCACATTATGTTTTCTTTTTGCTCGCTTTTGCACAGGGTCTTACGGGAAGCAGAGACTAGTGCCAAAGCAATGCAAGGAAGCAAGCTGTGCTGATAATCTCAGAATGGCCCCCCTTTCTCATGAGATATCCAGCCCAATTTCATGAACACAAGCAATTCTGAGGGCAAGACTCAGTGGTGTGTTCTGGCTATTCTGGCACCGTAAGGCAGCCATAAACCCTGCTTAACTGGCCAGCACAACCGGATTTGCAGCTGCTTTGTATCACCAGAGTGAAGCAAAGCTGCCAGAGCATACCAATGAGTCTGGCTCCAGTAGTTTGTAGGAACTCGGCATCAGATTGTGAACTTATCAGCATTTTTCCGAATCAGACCTCCAAATCTTTTGAGATTCACTTATCACTGTAAAACAACATGTCTGTGGAAGAGATTTGTCATAGGACACAGGACTGTATCCAGCTTCAGAAGCCACAGGAATTTTGATCTCATGGTAGTTTCACAATACCAAACCACCTAGCCTTAAAAAAAAAGTTATTATTCAAAGTGCCTATGTATTTTGGACTATGTAAGTGTGACAAAATAAACATAAGTAGTAACTTCTGCTACTTGACAGATTTTTCTTCTGTCTGAGAGGAGTAACAAAATTCAGGGCATTTCACTACCAGTGAATCTCTAATGAGCGGGTAGTAAAAATGCCTCCCTTACTGACTGTCAGGGGATATCAAATTTGCTCACTTCTGACTCAGTAATTACCCACCAAAAATGTAGATCAATTGGTCATCACCCAAATTAGTACCTGCCAAAGATTACTTTTGGAAAGGCTGTCAGCTAAGAAACAGGAAATAAGTTGCAAAATATTATTAAAACTTGAAAATAACAGCTTTAAGGTACGAACCACCACTCAAGCACACAATGGAGCAAGACCAGGAAACAGAGCCCGTGCAGGGAATGGAACACAGAGAGGGGTTGATGGCTGGGGACTCAACTTGTGAACAACAGGGGAGCGATGCAAGCTGCCATGTCCTCACCCAATTCTGCCTCCTTCCATCAGACCCTGCACATTAATCTCCAAAGCCCTGCTGTAGTTCCTGTTCAACCACACATACGTGGCATTCAAATAGAGAGCCATGTCACATAGCTCAACATGGGAAGGGGATGAACAGCCCAAAACTAAAGAGCAGGTAGGTCCTCCCGAGGACCTGTGGGAGAGGGTTTCAATTTGCTGCTCTGTAAGCAGCATAACTCTCTCCACGCTTCAATTTCCCAAATGCAAATTGATCATGTCTCTATTTGACAAGAGACCTATAAGAGAATTAATTTAAGTAACTGTACAAACTATAGCCCATTGAAGTTACAGTTAGTGCTGTATATTGACAAAACTGAACCCAGGTCATTAAAACCGTGAGAGAAGAACAAAGCAGAGGCTGACCATTGTTTTCTGCGTTCCAGCAATATTCAAATATGAAACAGAGGTGATTTTGATAATAATAATAACCACTGTATGATGCACATTTCAGCGCCAAATACTTTGCAATTAGCTGCAGGCAGCACCATGGGTATGTCAACTGTCTCTTGTGAAAGGTGGCAACCAACTGGCGTAAAGCAAACTCAAATAACAGTTCCGGGAGCAGGGTTATTTTTTATGCTCCTAGAAACTCAGTGCAAACCATCAGTCTTACTGCAAGGGGCCTCCTAGTGTATATCTGCTTACCCTGGCCAGGCAGCAGTTTTGTTTTTAAAGCCATGGTTTAAATCTGGGGGTGGGAAAGCGGGGAATTTTGTTTTCAGTGAGCTACATAAATCAGAATCTCTTTTTTTTTGGGGGGTGGGGGGGGGTGGGGGGGGTGGAATGTGGATAAGGCTGAGTCAATTCTGCCATCTGCACCTCTATTTCCAGGGACTAATCAAGTTTACTTCTCTACACCAGAGCTGACTTGTTTGTATCCATAACAGACCTGTGAATGCTATATTAGAGCATTAATGCTGGATATCAATGGACATCTGAGGTCAGAGTTATGTATTTGCCCCCACACCCTCTAGGAGGGCTCTCACCAGAACACTTGGAAATAGCAACTTTGCAAATAAATCTGTATGTCAAACAAAGACAGCCAGACACAGAAACAAAAGGGTAGAAATAAATTGTTGATTGCTAGCTTGCTAAAAGGCTCACCATGAAGTGCTTCAGCAGTCAGTATTAGGACTGGTAGTGTTTAATATATTCATTAGCGTTCTGGAAAAGAGAGGGGAAGGTGACAAAATTTGCACAGGGCGCAAAAATATTTAGGTTACTCATGATTACAGAAGATTAGAAAAACTAGACAGATGCGCAGCATGAAGACAGATGAAATTCACTGTTCATAAATGCAAGGTAATGCATATTTGAATAAATAATTTTGAAAACTCATGCACAAGGCTAGGTTGTAAATTAACTAACCACTCGGGAAAAAGAGAGGGAGGAGAAAACATGTGCCACTTTGGACAACTCAATGAAAAAGCAAAAGAATTGGAAGCAGCCATCAAAAACAGTGTATGTATTGTTGGACTGTATAAAGAACAGGATGGAAATTAATACTAAAATACTACGTCACTGAATAACTGGATGGTGTACCCTATCTGAAATGCTGTACCAAGCTACATTCAACTCATCTAAAAAAACCATAAAGCTGAAATAGAAAGGGGCAACAAAAATGATTAGTGGCAGAAGGAGAGACTGTGAAGATTGGGGCTGCTTAGTTTATTGAAGAGAAATAAAAAGGGGATGCAAGAGAGTTAATGAAAGTTACAGAGAAGATCAATTGCCTATTCCTAGTTTCCTCTCCTCCTAATGCAACAACACTGAAAACCAACATATTTAAAAACCAATAAGGAAAATATTATTTTACACAGTTCATAATTAACCCATGGAATTGACTGCCACAAGATATCCTTCTGGCTAAGGACTTAATATGATATAAAATAGTTTAACTTAGACACTTATGTGAATAATGAGAACATCCTAGCTAGGATTAAGATAAATATCTTAGAAAGGCTGAAAACTCTAATGCTTTGTGACAGAAATGAACCATGGGCTGATGGAGGTTGGAGGGAAACATCCTCTTTGGGCAATGAAGAACGGCTTTGTCTTCTCTTAAGCAATTTGGTAACAAGTATTCCCAAAAGCTGCATTTGGGGATGGATGGACTGACAGTCTAGTCTCACCAGGCTCATCTAAAGCAACATCCCTTTGCACCAACCTGAAGTTGACATCTCCACTGCCTTCAGTAAGGCCAGTATTTCAGACTTGGATTTTCAGTCTTTGTTTACTGTGCTGGCAAGGGGAGGAGAGGGAAGAGAACTGGGGATATGAAACTGAGTGACTTAGACCAAATTAATACCAACTGTTAGGTGTACTTCAGAGAGGGGAAAATGTTGTCTTCTGCTCTATACCACCAAACCTGGCCAGGTTTTCTAATTTGTGTATCATGCTCATTTTGTTTGATAGACGATAACGTCTACTTTTGTGTTAACAAAAAAATGTACAAATAAAGCTCTATCATCAGCTATGGTGTCAGAATACTTCCAGTTTTCAAAATGCACCTATCCCAATGTCTCTGAGCAAAAAGGGGAAAAAATTAATAATGATAGAAGAGAAAACCTATTGCTGCCTAAATCCCTCTGAATGGGAACCTGATCTCTTGGGTACATGTGCAAAACCTGATCTAGAGCTTCACAGAAGCTTTCTGTAAAATTCACTTTGTTTAAAATATGGCCCACTCAAGTACAAATAGGTTTTTTTCCTCTTTACAGCTATCCAGTTAAGGAAATGTCTGTAGTGCAGAACTAAATCTGATTCAATGATTAATATGTAAACAGAATTTGACTGGATCTTTTTTTGTGCTTATCGCCAAGATACAATCTGGCACAACAGTTTTGTTTGATAGACAGCCCTGGCCTATCCTTGTCAACTAGCCAATATAAAATAACATTATTACTGTATAATCTCGAATTAGGCTGTAAAATATTTCAATTGTGTGACATGCATGATGAGAAGATTTTAGAGTTCTCACATGTTTACATAATTAGCACTGCATATTTGTGAAATTAAGGTATCACTATCACCTTTATTACCATATCCCTCCTCCTCCACTACAGTGCCTGTTTCTTGTGTAGCCTTACATGTGTTAACTTTTCAAAGGCAACAGAAAAAGGTGCCTGCATCTCTGTGAGGATTCTCCTACTTCTGTGCAATTCTAATAAAAGGTATCCTAATACCCACCTTTTCTCACAGCCCTTCAAAAAAATAGCTGCTGAGGCGCAACTCAAGTAAGGAAAAGAAAGCACAAGAGGGAAATGGCCTCAAAGACCTGACTTTAGGTGTATTTAATCCTTCCACTACTGGTTTAAAAGTATTAAGTAGCCATAGGCTATCCCTAGGTAGAAAGATGGTTCAGTGACATCCCTTTTGTAAATATGTAGCTGCTCAGCCTTCTCCTAAACTCCACATTGAAGTCTGCTGCTTTTTCAGATTAATTCAGTTTGAATACTGCTGACTGTCTGTCACTACAGTCATATGTCACTGGTAGCAGCTCAGAAAGCCTAACCCTTTCTCTAATGTCATTGCACACAATTCATTTTTAAATGCAGTGTAATAGTTTAGGAATACCAGTAAAACAGTGGGGGGAAAGGCATTTTCAATTTAAAGGCTGTGCAACACAGTTTATAACACTACATTAGATAAACCAAGCATGTTTCCTTGAGAGGGCCACATGGTACAGGTGAGACTTGCAAAAATATAGTTCTAGTAATTCTCAAGATTGTTAGTAAGACTATGGTAGTTTTAAACCAAGTGGCACATTATTACCAGTAATGCTATTTAATTGGGTGATCTTTCTTAAAGAGCTAGGTAACACCTAGAACAAAAGCATCTAAATCCACCCCAGAATAACCACAGCCAGAAAACCAGCCTCCAGCAACACCGCTGGGCACTGGACTTGGATTCTCTTCACCCCACAGGACTGCGGCAGAGGCTCAGCTCAGTATATGCAGACACCAGCCACAAGCCAGGAACAGCTGCAGAGAAGGTCACAAAGGTTTGGCTGCAGGGCTCGGACTGAGACCTGTTCATACAAAGACACACTTGGCTCCAAATTTACACTTGCAAAATATTTAAGACTCATACATAAAATGAAAACCGGACATTTTATGATCCCCAGCTGGGCTCACCATCTCCCCTACAGCTTCATTCACGTCAAGGAGGTGGCAAAATAAATGGTAAAATTAGGCCCTGCAAGATAGGCACACTGCCCTCACAAAAGTCTGATTCATTTCAAAACAAACATGCAGGACTAGCAGTAACCCAACCCAAAGAACTTCTAAAATTTGGACTAATCTTTTCCAAAAACTTCAGCTTTCTGGCTTTCTGATTTAATTCCAAGTGCAATAATAAACACACTCCTCTGTTTACAGCTCCATAAATAGTGCCTTGTGTTTTCTGAAACAATGCAGCTCTGGGCTGTCTCTGTGATCGTTTATTTTATATCATCCTTAAGTTGCCATTTATTTACATTTCTGGGAACAGCTACCCCATGAAACAAATGGCCTGTTTTGTTAAGTCATGGTCAAGGATGTTTCCTTCAACTTATCACATCCAGAAATGCCACAGACAGAAATGCTTTCAGGCTATTTACTAAGAAAACTAACATAAGCTCCTTATCAGAAAATATTACATTTCCCTGAAAGGTGAACTGTTCTGTCAGTTTTTCGGGCCATGTGAAATTCCTTCTTTGCTATGACAGGTCACTGAACAGAAGTCGATGGCACACAGTGGTCGCCCAGAATGCAAGCCAAAGCCTTCGGCTACATATGACCGCAGGTAGTGCCAGAGACACAGCAAGCCCTTTCCCTCTGACACATCTAACCCTGGGCTTATATTCGGGGTTAAGGGCTTTTGTTGTTTGCTTGGGGTTGCTTTGGGACCTTCCTCCTGCCCTTTCACTTTTCTTCTTGGGATGCATCCATGAGCAATGTAGACATAGCGCTGTGCTGTGTGTGCCAGCCTCTTTGGTTCATATCCCAGAAGTGGCTGCCAAGAGAACTGGCCCCTTCTAGACCTCACACACCTTTATCTAGTCAAACTCACTATAAAAATATCCAGAATAGGAACTATGTCTCATTATTTGGTTTTTAGACTGTTTTCTGGCTTTTCATCCTACTAAACCCAAAATATTAGCAACTACAGACTGAAAATTAAAAGTTTAATGGAAGACTCAAGAGTTCAGATAGTGTAGTTGTTTTCCTCAACTGAAGCCACTAATTTCCAGGTGGAGTTCCACAAGCTACAAAGGTTGCTCAGTTGCTCACGTTCACAGGAGCTGAGCAACAGTCCCCCTGGGATCAATACTGTACATACCTGGTGTTACACACATTTGCATTAAGCTTATGAACCTTCAGGAAAAGCTCTCGATCATGAAGATGAAAGCTCCGTTGGCAAAATACTCTGGTTTCATTGCATTTTAGAAATTACAGCAGAGGAAGCTGCCCTGCTAAATCCTGATGCACTGGCACACATGGCCATGGGACAACAAAGAACACACGGGCACAATTGATTTAAGCAGGTTTCCCTTGTGTGCTTGAAGATACCTGCTAGATGCAAGGTTTAAGATACAGACAGACTGTGGACATTAAATAGACCAGGAGAAATCCAAAGGAACCACCAGTGAGACCCACTTTTTTTTTTCTGAGAAACTACTGGTTTTAATATTTTCAATTTGATCTTTTTTTCTTTCTGTCTATTCAAGTTCAAAACTCATTTCATCCATTTTCAGGAGAGTATTTTCATTATGTGATGACGAGGGGCAGTAATAGAAAAAGTTTGAAATAAAAGCTTTACTAGCCTCCCAGTCATTACCCACACACTGTTTGGGATTTACTGCTGCAGAGAACAGCCAGGTACACATCTTTATATTCCATTCTCTCTGCATTCTCACCAGCTGATTTTATGTATTTATTACAATTTATAAGGACATAAATGGCCTTATATTCTGGCCTCACCCCAAAAGAGTGCCCATTAAAACACCCATCATTTTCCTCTTCCACAGTAGACTGAAAAAAGGCCGCCTTGTGACAGGAACTGGTCATGGCTCTGCTAGCAGATACCAAGCTGGTGACTTCCAAAATCCCAGGCAACTCATGTTAAAACAGTCCCCTCGTTTTCATTGCTGGGGTTAAGGAGTATCAGTGTGATCTTGGCTAGGTCACAGACAACAGCAGAGAGGCAATTACGGATTTTTGTTAAAACTTTCCTTTTTTATCACCCATTCCCATTTCAGAAGAGCAACAAACACCCTCTGTTTCTAGTATAAATGTCCAGTGCAAGATGGGAATTAAAGAGGCTAGTGTTTATAGCAGCACTACTATTTGATGCCAAAAATAAGTCTGATGTTTCTATTCGGGAATAGGAAATAACACTCTGAACAGTCACTCCCCAGTGGACTTTCTTTGAATTTTCTCCAAAGGCTATTTCCTTTTCCTAAATGTGGGAAATACTTCCTGTCTGTGAGTAAGCACAACCCATATGCTGAGAAGAAAATTAGTAAAACAAGCAAAGAGAAAACAAACAAAAGGACCTTTGTTCTGGAAAGAAATGGCACCAGCTATTTCTCAGGAAGCACATAGAAACCCAGCAGATGAGAGAATAGACAAATCCTAAATAGATTTCATGTAAGATGATTAAAAGTGCTTCCTTTGCTATATATTTGGCAACACATGAAATCGTGAGTCTGAGATATATCCCCTTCCCTTCAGTACTGTTGCTTGTAGTTCATAAGTAAATGATTAAGAACTCTTCATATATAGCATTAACAGACATATTACCCGTCTCTTCTTGTTTCAATCACGCCTACAGCTCTGACCAGTGTAGAGGTTCTCTATGTCTTTAAGCTTTGCTCAGCTACACTGAGTAGCAGGAGACATTTCAGACTCCCCCAAACTCAACATTGTACCTGATCCATATGGGTTTATCAACCACCACCTTTAATCGAGACATTCCTCCCCTCATTCCAAGCTGGATCCATCCATACTCACTACTCCCAGGCTTGGCTGTGCTTGTTGTCTGCATGTACAGTACAGCACGAGTGATCAGGATTTCAAAGAGGAATCTACTAAACCTCAAAACAGCTCACAAAAGTTACCATACGTGGAAGTATATCATGAAAGAAAAAATACCTTTTTACAACATCTATAAAACCCTGATTATAATAAATGTCTAGTTAATTAATACATCAGGACATAAAGCCATTTATTCTCCTCTCATTTGCTATCATTCTCCCTGTTCAGATTTAATAATGCAAAAAGGTTGCTCAGATGCCAAAGAGTAAAAATAATAAAAATGCATTCATCATTGATACGAAAAGCAGAAATGCCTAGCAGTACTACTGGCACAGAGAATTTCTTAACAGAAATCCAAATAGCATTTCACTCAAAAATCTTCAAAACATACAATGAAATATATGATATGATATAAAGATACAATAAATAAAGCAGCCTGAAAAACGCACAGAGAACAGTGAAACAGGTGCCCAGAATAACCATTATTACAATATGCACACTAAAAGGGGTATGTGGGGGAAGGGATGTGGGAGGAGAAGGGGGCAGAGAAAGAGAGAGAGAGGGGGGAAAAAAAGCTTTCAAGACGGTTAAATTCATGAGGGCTACAGAGCCTCAAATTGAAATTATCTCACTCTGCACTGATAAATAAAGTAGCTCTGGTACCTAAATCATGACACTAACTATACGTTTCGATTTTTTTAAGTAGTGATTAGGTGGATACTCAGGGGAACCTACTAGCCTTCACAGAGATAACAGACTCAACTTAATATCAACTTAAAAAGAGACTTGAATTCTAACCAATCTCATGTAATGAATTGAAATTCTATAGCTTTCAGAGGGGGAAAAAAAAAAAGATAAAAAAGCGATGTGGCTCCATTCTCTAACTTGCTGTCAGGAAATATAATTTGTGCTCTCGGTGATTCACCTAGCTCATATGCAGCATGCAAATTTATTTCCCTAATAATCAGACCTGGAGATTGCCCAAGAGGATTAATAGCATCATTCCTTATGACCGCCAGGATATTATGCACCTCTGACATGGAAAAATTGTGTTAGTTCTACAGAGAAAACGCAAGGATATTTGTCCTGCTAGACAATATAATAGGCTGGTGCATCATCAGATTACAATGTCATTTCAAAAACCTTGAATACAAATAATGTACAGTGGGGGAAATGTTGGTACAACCTCCCTTAATTCAGTAGCCTTGAATTCACATGTATTTTTTTGCCTGTGGTTTTTTTTTTTTCCTCTCCCCATTATAGTCTGTAGAACACTGCAAGAAAAAGGCAAAGGTATTTTATATTAAACCCATATCTTTTTGTTTGTTCTTATGTTATTCTTTGAGAATAGCCTATATGGACACTGCAGAAAAAAATAACATAAAATCCACAGCTTCCAGTTTTTCAAAGAGCTGAATACACCCGCAGCTACAGTATACTGTATTCCATATGTGAATACAGAGCAATTTATTTGCACAATTGCTTAATTTTGATTCGCAAGTCAAAGCAATATGTTATGCAGGCTCTGGTATTCACATAGGAAGAATTTTAATTTTTCAAATCTTTTTAAACGAGTTGGTCAGGAATTTTCTAAAAAAAGAAATGTTTCCTGCTGTACTTTAGACCAAAGAACACTGCCTTAGAGACAAGACAAAATTTCATTATTATGCGCATGGGAGCAATAAGATTAGCTCCTATTGCTGCCCCTAAGGTGGAGCAGCAGGAGGAACCAATGGGACGATGCTAATGTGTATGTTAATAGTATTCTCCTAGAAGAAGTTGGGATAATTAAACATGTACCATCTCTTTAAGACAGAACTGCACACATTTTCTTCGGATGGGTGTTTACAAGATTTCCAATTTCAGGTCACAGCCATTTCTGAGATTGCTTAAGAAAGAGATGGGAATAACTTATCTTATTCATGTATTCAAAGAACCTTATAAAATGTGCAAAACATAACAGTTTTAAGGGGCAAAACATGCATCTTGCCTTGACAGACCTGCTTTATTATGTGTAGTGTTGTACACTGACCTAATATATTGAACATTTTTAGCTAATATACCTTGTAGGAATCAGCCTTTAATGTGATGGATTTTATAGTATCTCATTAGGGTGTGTTTATATAACCTGATACTAAACACGTTTTCAGATTCATGTTCCTTATTAAAATTGTGAGCTGTATTGATTTTTAGTTGAACAGCAACAGAGTCATTTTAATATTAAGAAAGGCTGCTCTGAAGTTATTTTCACAGATCACAACTACTGTGACACAAACAGTGCACATATCTCTCATCTTTCTTTACAGCCTCAATTATAAGAATCAGGATGTGTTACCCCACCTGGTTTTCTATTGGTTGAGCAATTCTCTGCATCCATTTAGAACACCAAAAAGCATTTTTATTCATTGGTTTGGGGGGCGTTGTTTTTAAACATACCTTTGTGACAAGCCTCCAAAACAGTATTTATATTTTTTCTTATAAAGAACTGTGTGGGTTTAAAAACAAAATACCTTAATGCATCTGCTTTTCAAGTTTCCATAACAAACTGAGTAGCTATAGCACTGTTTACTCTAATACAACAAATGCAAAAACTTAGCATTCCAAGTAGCGTAAAAAAATAATGACTCTCACATTCTAATGTCTCCATTTTGTAAACCAGTCTTCAAAGGTAAATCTAATGTCAGCAGTAAATAGAGTGGTTCCAATATTTCTTTAAGGAGTCATGGGCAAATAATGATCTTTGAGGCACTGTAAATAGTTTAAATTATTGGAAGGTCCTTGTAAGAAATGAAATATGAGAATTAAAAAGAATAAACTCAATTTCTTTATTGTGAAGTTAGGACATTTGCAGGTAGCCCAAATTTTAAATGCAAATATTTAGAGAGAGAAATTACCACTTCTGAGACGAGCAAATCATACTTATTCCTGACTCTTACTGATTTCATGAACAGTTTGTTAATATAATGCTATTTGAGAAACGAAAAACAGACATCGAGGAGTAGCTGTTCATTACAATCCTGCATTTTTAAAATCAACCTTTTAAGTCTTCAGCAGGGAAAAGGCTTGAAATTAAATTGCAGCACATAGAAACTACTAGATTTAATACAGCTACTTGTGCGCTTTCAATTTAATTACACCTGTTACTTTTGCTACAATACCACAGAAGCAGATCAGGAGTCTCAAGTAATTGCTATATTTGGCCTAAGAAATTCTAGGTCTGAACTGGTTCTCAGAAAACAGATTTCCCTTTATTTTGCCCCTGGCATGCTCTTCATTATTAAACATTAAAGTTGTGTCAATTACTTACTTCCATAGTTGATTATTATCCTGGTTATTCTACCAGCTAATCAACTCTTTTCTAAAATATGTCTGGCAGTGACTTTGAATTGATGTACAGAATATAATTATTTGTGCAAATTTCTTTTGTTTCTTGTTAACCACAGAAATTGGTTAATTACTTTAATCCCCACAACCCCTCAAAAAGAAAGTATCTTGATTTACCAATTTATTTTAACCAATATTAGGCTCAGCTTTGAAAGTAGACTATTCAGCCAACGGAAGACACTGCACTGAGAGAAAAAAAAAATTGTACATGTCCTTTAAAGCAGGCTGAGAACACCTTCATCTGAAAGACTTTGTTAGCTTTATCAGATCCAAGGCTCTTCTGTTTGAGGTGTAATTATTTTACCATTATTACATGCACGGCTTTTAACAGAACAGTCGTTCCTTCTATTTAAGCAGTAAGTTTTATAATTTATTGCATCTCTTTGGTCATCAACTCACTATACAAACAGTTGGTCACCAGTGACCAATTACATTAAGGTTAAGCAACATAACTTTAAATTAGGAATAAACTAATGTATCTTCATCAAGGGCCTGCTGTGTTTTCAGTGCTGTTTATGAGATGATACTAAATGTGGATATGGAGCACGCTCACTGGGACCAATTCCTATCGGCCTGAAAATGGGAAAGTCTTGAGCCTGCTCAGGTCCAGAGCTAATTAATGGGATAACATCTGCTTTACGTATTCCACTGTAGTAATTTCTATCAACTTCACTGTGAAGATGCATGGGAAACTATCAGAGAAATAAGTATCTATGCTGAACCATATTAATCTGTAGCGAGTCTGAAAATGGGAATTTCAAATCTCGTGTTATCCTAGGGGATGTGCAGAGCGGGGATGGGGGGAAGAGGGCACAGGGATTGTTTCTTGGATTAGACAATTTCTGTAATTGTAGCCAAGGATATGTATTTAGTTCTGTTTGCATGCACTTGCTTGCATACACACGTGCTATTCAACTGCATGTAGGCTTATTTTGTTTGTGTGCTGTTGGGCATTTTAAGATAGAACGCAGCAGCAGATGAAGATGACCATGCTCCTCATGCAACAATCAATTTTATACAGGAAGATGGTGAAGTGGTTTTATTGCATTACTTAAAAACACAGCATGAATTGCTAAAGAAAAAATACAATACTGTAAAACGGGCTTCAAAAGTGATAAACCCACTTACTTCATTTTACCAGCCTGTGTACAATGCACAGTGGTATGAAGGGCCGGGCAACTATTCTGATTTGAGATTTAAATAAACACAACATGAAGGGAACACAAACCTCCATTACAAAAAAAAAAAAAGGAAAAAAAAATCAGAATATTTTTCTGAAAAACTCACAGAATTCTAAATCCAGGCATTTTGTCACCTGAATTTTATTACTTTGTCTGAAAATAACTGGGCAATTTTAATTACAGTGAGATGCTTAAAGCTGCATTTTGCTCCTGAGTTTTTCCTGGTGAAGTCCTGTAGGGCACAGGATCCGACTGCTGAGAAGAGAGATTACATTTTTACACGTTTGCTTTTGTCTGTGTCTGTGCCTACACATACATAAAACATATGAAGTAAATACACTTTTTAAAAATGTCTAGATTGTAAACATACCTGTGTAGATGCTCATATAAAGTATATATATACCTAAAAATATATACAAATATGCATGTCTCTGTGTGTATACATAAAGAGAAAGAGACAAAAAGCCAAACCAGAAACAGGTATGAACCAGTAAATGTCAGAGTTTGGAGTGGTAAAACCAGAAGAAATCATATTGTTTTCTTTATATTATCATTATTGCCTAAGCTATGATTTACAGGTTTAATTCTTTCAAGCAAATGCATACAAATGAATTGCACAGGAACAAAAAAAAAGGAGGGAGGTCTTTATAATAATGAAATTACATTAATAGTCATTCACCTTTACCTAAGAGGTTATGAGTTCATATGTCAACTCTATGGAATATTTTCCATAATTTGTTTGCCATTGTGTATATTCTATTTATTTGTTTGCTACAACCTATTGAAATATCCAGCCTATTGGGAATTAAATGTTGACTTCAATAACAATGCTAATCTGTGAATTAATGGTACAAACCATGGAGTTTTCTAAAAGACTGTCATTCAGTTTTATTTATGGAGATACTACCGAGACAAGATTCAAGGTCTTTCAAAAAACACTAGCATCTCGGGCTTTGGGGAGGAACATATTATTTACTTAACATTATTAAAAATCTTACATAATTGTGTAAATTACTGAAATAAAATAGTGCTTGCTTTTGTCACATGCAAATGAAAATTGCACAATGAACTGGGAAGGTATGTTGCATGTGCGGTAGCCAGAACGGCTTTATTTTGAACTTTTTGTGTGTCCATGTGTCTATGGAGAGGGAGTTTTGAGAGTGAAGGAACGGATTTAAAGGTCTATATAATGCAAAATTCTTATGTGACCCAGTGTATTTGAGACCAGAAAACATATTTGATTTTTAATTTTCTTAAGCATACAAAGATGGTCAACTTCACCATTATTGCAAAGTTCTGATTTGCAGATAGGATTAATAGAAGGCACACAGCTACCGTTCTTTTCCTTTCTCCTGAAATTGTGCCATCAGGCAATATTGTTGTAACAGGGTGAATCCTCAATTCTGTTAGTCTATCTACCCTGTCAATGTTATTTGAACCCTTATTTTCCTTAAGGGGCTCATTCAGCTGTCCTAATATGTATACAGGGATAATATAGTCATACGCATAATAAAAAAGAGCTTCAAAATTATAGTCAGCTTAGTAATAATGCACCGCTGTGCTAGAGTGATTGGCAACTGTTGATCCAATTATATAACTGGTTGCTTCTTAAAATTCAGGGATATGAGATTGATATATAATGTGCTGTAAAGTGTAAAAGAACTGGACAGGAAATAAGGCGGGTTGAATTTTTTAGTGCTTTGATCAAATTAGAACCAGGTTGATGAAAGGAAATGCCTTGGGTTCTCTGCTTGAAGTTTTGTGTTATACAAAAGGCTCTTGAAATGATCAATTTTGCACATGTCACTCAGTAAGTTTAGAGCAAACTGGTCTCTGTCTGTATCGAGGACAGTCTCTGCAACAGATCACTCACAATGCCACTCCACACTGGACATAAAATTTGGCAGATGCTCAGAAATTTAAGTGATAAGGCAAAGGAGAGATAATCACAAATCATAGGGATACCCCAAATTTGCAGGTTTGTTTTTCATGTTTCTGCACAGCCCTTACTTGTCACAAGAAACACAGATCAGGAAAGACAGAAAAGGGTCACCTAGTGAAACCCCCAGAAATAAATGCAGGATTATCTTTGCTGCTGTTCTTTTAAGCATTTATCTAGCTAACTCACTAACTAGCTTTCATCCATTGTAACCCTCTGCCTGTCCCCTGCTTTTAAAACAGCTACTATTATTTATGAAGTGCTGTAGATGTGCAGTGAGGAGCACGGAGACTTTTTGCTCTTATTTTTCCTTGAGGACAACTTAAAAGGAGAGAAAAAAGCACGTATGAAAAGGCACCTTGCAGGTAAGGCTGTGGTTCTTCTGACGCTTGGTCTGTCTCTGAAGAATGACTCCATAGTGGTTAGGCCTGTATGAGACACAACCTCTCTGGTACTTTTCTGGGATCAATCTCTCTGTACTATATGCTACTCAATATAGTGATTTAAATCCCACAGTTTCAGTCTTAATGCATTAACATTTCAGCACTCCTCAAACACATCCTTGAAATCTGTCTCCTCCTCATAATTCTTACCCCCAAATCAGGAATTGTATAAGATTTGAAGTGAGGCGGCCGAGTTCAGTATAAACCCATACCTCTACTAGGAACACAGTATGGAGATTTACTAATAAATATACCCAGGGGGTGGGGGAGAGATGAGTAAAGAAACAAATTTCCAAGCTAGGGTACCACAAAATTTCTTGTGACATTCACTGCAACAAAGAACAGGGAGGAACTACTGAAGGAGCCATTGATGCTAAAAATAATCCTCTGAATTTATGCTACCTGCATGTAAACACTTTTGTTTTGGCGTAATTACCTCTGCAAGGAACACCTCCAGAAACCAGGGTTTCCAGAAATAATATTGCAGGACGGGGAGCACTGACGGATCGGTGCAGTAACCTTCACCTAGGCCTTCCAATTCAGTTCTGTGTGAATTACATGAAATTGCAGCGGGTATTTGTGTTGGATGCAGAGTAGTTGAATAGCTGCCCATTTCTATGCCAAAGCACCTCTTTTGAAGTTGATTGGTGTTCCCCAGTAACAGAAACACTGCACGGCATCGAAAATGACAGGACATTGCAGTGCAATTTCACTAAAAAAGATGCATGTGGTATTATATGAATAATATTTTTCTGAGTTCCAAGACTGGAGTTAGAGAAATGTCTTTACAATTCGTATGTGAGATACTCTTCAAGTCTAGTGGCAGACATTCACGACAGCACACACTAATAAGGTATAATTTGACAATATGGTAGAGGTCCGTCTTTCCAGTTCTATTATCCGTGAAAGATACAGCTCCTTGTGCCAACTTGGTTGCACAGCAGTAGCATTTAGCTCTGCAGCCAAAAAACCAAGAATCTGGCAACAGAGCTGAATGCTAACACACACACTGGGCCAGCAGAGATCAGAGTATGTGAAGGGGATGGCACTGCACTGGAAAGAAGGCATCACCTCTAGCACTGCCTGCTGGCTGCCGGACGGTAACTTTTACCACCTATTCGGAAGTAGACACCAACAAAAGTGCCAAATAGTGCCGGCTTTCTGGATGGGAAAGCAAGCTCAACCTTCCCTGCACACCATAGACAAGTGTGGTGATCCTTCTCCAGCACAGGAGCAGGAAATGCTCCTCCAAGGGTCCTCTCCCAGGCCCCGCCACTGACGTGCTGCAGCACGGTCCAATGGGGCCGTGCTTACTCATGCTCGTGCAGAAACACATAGCGGTGGGTCAAGCAGCGGCACTCGAGACATGGACCAACAGCGCTAACCTGGGTTTTGAATCTCACCGTGCTCCCTGAAAACACACCATATCATGACAACTTTTTATGTTATGAAAACATAAGAAACAGGATAGAATGAATATACTTTAAATAATCACTTATTTAAAGTATTTTCCAGAACACTTGCTTTGCCTTTTTTGTTGTTGTTGTTGTTACAACACACTTAATATGATTCCACGACATCAATGCTGTGGATGAAATTGAAAACTGTATTCTTCTAAACGTGCTCCTAACATTCCATTTTTTACAGAGCTGCCAGGGGCTATTCTGCATTCCCACAACTGCTACAAATGTAACATATTGTTTTGCAATAAAAATTAGCTACACAAGTGTGAAAAATGCCAGAGATCCAAATGTGAGAAACAAGAGAAGGGGGTACGGCTTTCACACCCTTTTAGTGGACATTTTATTTATTTTTCAAATGGAGCAGACATATTTATAGCTACTGTATTTCAATTATCTCTAATTTCACACATTTTATGCAAATTCTAGACATTTTAATTGCAAATGAGAAGGGAACTTATTTTTAAAAGTGGAGCAACACAACATTTCAGATTTCAATTTTAATTCCAAATTTATCTACATCACTGTTAAAAACTTTTAAAACCTCATTTATACTGTGACTTAAAATTAGGTGCAATTTAAAACAAAAACAAAAGACCTCCATACCAATTAGTTATATCACCAAAACCTTTTCCACATATTCTTAAATATTTTACTTTTAAATCAAAAATTGTAGGTAGGAAAGTTTAGGAAGTTGAAATGGCATTATTAACTGGTGACACATTATTCCAACAAGAGTCAGTAATTTAACAATATTGTCCATAACTGATGAAAATTAATGCATTACCCACCCTATTTTCTCCGTCTCCATGACTTCAATAACCTAGGGCACGGGTTATTAGCTCAATCCGTGCTTAGCCGTCACTCAATGGGAAATTCTTTCAAGAGGATAAACCACAACTCAGCCTTTGGCTGGATAAAAATTCCCACTATGCATGAAAAGCATTAGTGACAAATGTCACTCTTTTCCAAGTAGTATTCCCAGTAGCTAACTCTTACTGAACATTAATAAGCATATGGTCTTCAATACCAAGTAAAATGTTTGTGACAAATTCAAAACCAGTTGAACCTGTGCTGGTTTTAAGCAGAGACAATTTTCTAATGGATCCTAGGGCTCCAAATCAAACTCAGTGTCTGGGGATCTGATCCATGATGCTGGGTTTGAGGAGACGGGGAACGCTGCATGTGCGACACTCACCAGTGCAGAGCCCTGCACCCTATAACCTAACCGCTTTGGCCCCAACCAACCAGTAAGAGCTAGTTTGTGGTAAATAGTGCCTTAAATTTTGCCATCTAAAATCCATCCTCTAGAAACGCTATTCCCAAACAATAAAACATAGACTGAAAATTAGTTCTCTTTAAGCTGAACTACTAGCTTTGGTATCATGCTTTGTTCTCGAGCAGTTACCCCATTCCGATCTTTTACTACACACAGACTGACATTGATGCATGCATAAACAACCACAGATTTAAAATCATAAAGAGTGCCTGTGGAGCTCTCTAAGCTGAGAATCCAGTGCTCGACTTCTCACTATCCAATGAAAAGGTCTCTAAAAGTTCCAACTATTTACTGAAAAACACAAAATTTTATTACAAATGGAATTTTACTGTCTGAAATGCGTGAGGTTTTTCTCTGCTTTCTATCTGGTAATTTATTTAAATGCATTCAAAGATGCATTCAAAAAATGAGACATAGCACTTCAGTTAAGACATCTGTATTTCAAACCAGCTTCTACAGGACTGTGAGCAGCTCTGTTAATAGTCTTTTTATTTGATTAGGGTAATCTGCTGCTGCACTGTCTTAATCTTTATCCACTACCTTTTAACCAATCAATATTTTAGGGTTATAGATTTGGAAGGTACATGATAATTTTGTAGATACACTCTTTAGGCATTGCCTACATGTTATGGTTGCATATTTAATATCTTTTCAGAGGATTCACAACTCCAGCAATGTAAGAAAAAAAAAGTTAAACCTTAAATTTTCAAAGCTGTGTGCAGAGATTTGGCCACCTGACTCCTATTAACGTCAATGAAAATTTAGGGGTAAGAAAAGCAATGTCTTTTCCCTCAGATCGTTTCTTCTTTGAAAGGAACCAGAGAACAAGAGAGAGGAAATGAAAAGCAACTTTGTACCACTGGCTGAGCCCAGCAAGGCCTGCTGTTGAGGCAGGAAGTACACAGAAGTAGAACATTTGTTCACTAAATGAGTGAGCACCTCCACACATATCAAAATAGCTAGGTATGAGAAGTTCAGAAGGAAAAAAAATGAGATTTTTTGGTTTTGAAATGTCATAAAAATATATATTTTGTAATTTTGCTCAGCTGAAATTATCTGTTGCTTATGATATTAATTTTGCTGCAGATAAAATTAGTTGTCAAAACCTCTGTTTATGGCCTAATTACCTTTTGTAAGAAAAAAAAAAAAAAGAAGAAGAAACAGCAGGAGAAATAAAAGGAATAAAAATATCATACAGTTATCTACCTTGTAGCAAGGGGGGTCCTTAGTGATGTGTTACCTCTGTGGATTTCACTAGTGCTATACATGAAACCAGATACGCTTGGGCTATTTTGCCAGTCTGGGCAGTACCAGCTTCTGCTTGTCCTTGTTTCCAGGCCTGGGGATGGGGAGGATGGGCCAACCACCCTCTGTTACTTCTAGAAAACTGGGAAATGGTCTTAAAATGAAAAATCTTGAAATTATTCAAGCCCCTTATAATAAAGGAGCGAGTTAGAAAAACTGGGAACAAAGTAATGAAAAAAAAAAAAGCACCACTTCAAATAACTGTACTTCCCTCTTGAAATGTTTGTCTACTTTATTCCAGTTTTGGAAACAGTAAGGCAATTTTTTATTGATCAGAAGTGGTGCTGGGCTTGCCACTGAAAAGCTGCGAGACTTGTATACAACTGGACATAGCCTAGAGTTACAAATGTTAGAAATTAGCACATTTTGTTCTTGTTTCATTTCTCTCTATGCATATTGCCTGATCCTTCAGCAAGAAGCAAGTACTACAAACACTGAGCGTATTTCTTCATAGCTTTCCCACTACATTAACCTGAAAATTTAAATCAATTCCTGCAGCATTCATGTTAATCAAGCTGCAGCCACGGTGCCATCCAACCTACAGATCTACCTGGCAGAGCACAGGAGCGGTGCATATAGAAGAGTGAATCTGTCCTCAGACAGAAGTTGTCCTTTGAAGCATTCTGTGCACCACTGCCATGAGATCTGCCCAGCTACATTTTTGAATATATTTGATGAACAAAAAATTTATATCTGTGTTCATTTCACAAGATGTAAATGTCTCTTTCATGGTAGGAAAAATCCTGCTCCCTGCAAGTGATACTAATCTAATCTGACATGCGGTATTTGTAAACGTACTTTAGTGTCCCAACCTATTTACAGTGTTTACATAAAACCACCCGAAATCTCCGCATCCCTTGAAAAGTTAATCCAGTACAAATATTGACTGGCTGTCAATTGAGCATTATTGACTTGCTCCGGGACTGTGTTTTATTGCCTTAACTGATGAAACTTGTTTTCCTTGCTAAACTTAATTTCTTTTTGGCCCCATCTGGATGAAATACCATTTGCTATACTGCATCTCTTCCACTCACTGCTATGGGGCTGCCTCTTCCAGTTAGCTAGAGTGGTAGGAAAGCCAAAGTATTTTGCTGCGTGCACCAGGAGCTGGCAGAAGGAACCCAACAACCCAGTGTGCATCTTACATAAAGGACCTCGGCCAGCACCAGTCCTATCTCCTACGAACATTTGGGTCCAATACAGCGATTGCCCTCTTTGCAACCATGTAAGTGGTACAGAGCAGTGTTTCCAGAAAGGCTGGAATGGTCTATGAACCCTTCAGCAGTGTCCATGAAAGGTAACTATGAAAAGCAAACTGATTACCCTTAAATTCCCACTGTGGCAGTCCACGCTTTCTCTAGGAAGTGCAGTTTCCTTTAAGGAATTATGAAATTCTAAAAGCTGAAAACCTTGGATGTCTTTGCATCATTTTCTCAGGGACAATACAAATCAGGTTGTCCAGAAACCAAAGTTCATGAAACACACACACTCATCATATTTTGAACATCCAAGAAAACATTATTTATCATTTCATTTTTTAAACCCACAATTTCTAGATACAGCAAAACAGAAACCAAAAATAGCAAACTTTCACAACATTCCCTGATTCTGCAACAAATTCCATCAAACGTTTTAAGTTCTGACCCCTAGGTCAAGTGAAACTGACAATAAATCTTAGGAAGGATTCGATATCATTAAGCTGCAAAACCCAAAATCTATTGAGAGAGATTTCTCAGAACCCAAAATGTTTCAGTTGGTACAAGGAAGGACAAAAGATTGGAATATCAGACAGGGAAGGAAGTGTAGATCTTGAATGACCATTGCGAGTTATAAAGCAGGTACTTCTCTCTCGTATCAAAAGAACATTTAGGAAGGAATTTCCTGAAAATGCCAATTTAGACAGACATAGGGGGGGTTGTTGTTGTTGTGGGGTTTCTTTGTAAAGGAATGTAACAGAGCAGACACTTACACTTTCCAGGAGTGCTATCTGCTTCTCCACATGGGGATGCTTTTTGCACCATGTACAACTCCAGGGCAGTGTTTGGTGCTGAGACAGGATGGTGTCACCATCTGTTCCTTCTTCTGTTCTCAGCAACAGTCTGGTGAGAGAGGGGCAAAGAGAGAAAAAAATGGGAATATGTCATATTGCTACATCTTCATTTAATATTCTTTTTATATCTTTTTTAATTTTTTTATCTAGCACAGGTGATGAGACAGTCCAATTCTTTTAATCAAACATACTCAAATTACCTTTCTGGGAACTGAAAAAAGTCATGGCAGTTTTGTTCTCGGATTTCCAACTACACAGCAAGTTTATTTTTAGACATCTAATTACTTTATTTTTTATTTTAGCCCTTGCGAGTAATATTTTTTTTTTACAAAACTTCCTTTCCTTTTAAATGAAAGGCTTCTTCTAAATATTTGACAAATGGAAGAATCTACCCTATAACACCAGCAATGTCAAGAACACACCTGGCCCTCTGTTAAGATGCACTGGCTAACTTGAATAAAGTTAAGTGTTAATGTTTTCATTAGTTTACTGGTTGGGTTGGTTGTGTTTTCTTTAAAAAGAAGAACGGGTCTTATCACAAATTTTACTTTTTAAAATAAAAAAGGGGCTGATTTGTGATCTTTTTTTCTTTTAACAAAACATATGTTACCATTCAAATCCTGTCAAATGAATTCAAGGTGTCTAAAGCAGTTTAGCTAACAGGTTCCATGAGTGTCACAGCAGAACCACCATATGTCCCAGTTTGAAGTGACTGTCTCCTCTGCTTTTCCTTCAGATGGCAAGAGAGCAAAGCAGCACTGCCCCTAGAAAAAATTGCTGGAGAAGACCAACTGATTCAACAGTGGCTATCCTCTGCTGGATGTCACTAGGAGTTACCATTTTCCTGTAAAATGTTATTTGGATATTAGACGTGGGATGGGAAAACCAGCATCTTAAGAGGCTTCTTCCTTTCCCAACAGCTTTATCCACATAAAATGAAATTGTCGATTTATCCAATAGGTCTGATATTATCCTCGTTCCTGTAAGTATGCTACTGCATGAAAAGTCATTGAGCATCTGCAATTTAAGTAGCTGATGTAACACCTGCAATCATACCTCCAGCAACACAGTCTGCTGCTCTGCAGCAGCAGTTCTCCCAAATTCTCCCATCCTGCCCAACCACTGAGGTTTCCTCCCACATGCACTTCTGTGGAAAATGTGTTCTGTTGCTCCTCCTTCCTCAGACACGCTCCTGATGCAAGAGCTCAGTCACAACATGAAACACTCCACGATTTTTTAATTTATTTTTTTTATTTACATAAAAAAAAGGTTGAAAGTTCACACAGCCTACTTCAGGCACAAAAGAAGAAGCCACTTGTGGTCTGAGATACAGAATCCACGTGCTCAAAGGTGTGCAAACACAAACCCAGCACTTTCACAACCTTCACTGGGGCTGCATGGTGACATCAAGAAAAAAAGCTGTATCCCAGAGGCGTGTATGTGTACACGTATGTGTGAGAGAGACAGGCGGGGCAGCACAGGGGCCACGGAAGGGTGGATGTGTGCCACAAAAAACCTGGCTACCACTGGGTTTTTAAGGTGAGACATAATAATTTAACATACAGATGGCATATCAGTTTACATCGCACACTGAGAGCTCATGCTTGGTTATACTAGAAATGGGAAAAACAAATTATAACAGAGTCAGAAAGCCCCTGAAAAGTGAAGCAACGGGGGACCCCAGATGTACTTGAACCAACCACAATCACACCACCAGCATGAAGTGTAAAAAGTGCCAAAACAAGATGAAAACACTGACAGCCCATATGTTAAAAAGCTTAGGTTTTGCTGTAACCGAAAATCCTTCCCTCCCTACATACCTGTACATAATAATCATAATAAAAAATAAGTCCTCAAGATCAAATACTCAGTGATATCTTAAAAGAAAAACAGAAGACAGGCTTAAGGAACCAAATCCTTGTAATAAATAATATATTATGAGTTAAGGAGATGAACTGTCAAAGTGGTGCACCTCTAATCTCCTCCCTGCAACAGTGAGAAGAGCTGAATCACTCACACAACATTTTTCTTTAAACATGTTCAGGGATTGCTCCTACACTCCACTTTCTCCAAGAATATCATGCTTTACTAATTTACCAGATTGACTAAGCCACATACCAGCAACATAGTCAGTTTTAACGTGTCATTTTATCTTGTGAAAATATAATTTCTGAACATTCTCTTACTAGAATATAATTGACTATTTCGGGGCAGGTTTAAATTAGGGATGAGAGAATCAAGGCACTTAACTGATATAAACTCAGCTCTCTTTCTGGGGTTCAGATGAAAGGCCCTTCCTCACAAATCTCTGCTATTCAATGCTAAGTTGTCTAGCCCAGCAGCTATGGCAGCCTCCTGATGGCTCTGACATCTATCTAAAGTAAATTTTGCATGTGGCCCATACTTGGAGACCCACTGCAGCCCTGCAGTGCATCAAAGGCCATCACACTCAGGATTCAGAGTTCTTCTTTTATTTCGAAGTTGAAATGACGCCTCTCCACCTGAACAGTGATTTTTAAATAACAATCTATAGAAGAAAAAAAAAATCCAGCAGCATGGCAAAGATGCCAGGCACATATAGAAAATTAACTACCCTTTATTTCTAATCAGTAAAATCAATGTCACCTTTTTATACCTTCAGCCTCTTGTCTAACATCACTCAAAAGACTTCCTAGCAGTGTTGTACAGCTTTCCAGCAAGGTAGGTGTAAAGTCCATGAGCAAGGACCTCCCAACTTACGCCAGTCCCATGCTTCTCTACTGAGGGCACATCCCTTCAGTTCTTCCTCTCTTAGCTTTGCCACCTGAGGAAAAAAAGGTCTCTGCAACATTCAGGACCTAAAAGCCATCACATTGAATTGCACCAGCTTTTATGAAAAGATGTACACCTTCCAAGCAATAATTGTTGAAGGAGAGAATGCCTAATACTCCAGACACAAATTTCATAATGAAAACTCAAGCAGCAATATAGAACAAGACTGCATGACGTGATGTTTATTTTTAGAATGAATGACAGTTTGGCATTCTGGTATGATACGTGTAAACACAACAGAACGTCTATTTTTCTTTTAAGAGCCCATAGGCTGGCCAGATTTTTTTGCTGTTGTTGTTATGTTATTATTTCTAGAATGGCGTCAGCAGACTTTCATGCCTGCATAAGCCTGGTATATATGTGACCGCACTGAAGACCCATGTATCTTGACAGGTCAAGTAGTAAATGATGGGAATGTTACACTAATATTTGAACTAAGTTAGAAACTACTTCTGTGATAAGATCATACATAACCTTCTTTTCCAATTTGTTTTCTTAAGTCCAAGAAAGCATTTCAACTAAAAAAAAAGAAGAAAAAAAAAGAAACAACAGAGCATTTTCTTAACAATAAAGCTGCAGGTTTCAAATTCCAAATTAATTATTTTTGACATTAGTTATTTTAGTATTGCAGAGATTTTGAATGATACAATGATCATCAGAAACAACTGTGCCCACAATCATGTCTAAATGGAGTTATAACTGGTCATCAGTTCAGAAGACCACACTGATACAGCTAAAACTCATAATCCAAGTCAAACACACACAGGTAGGAGACCTAAGAAAGTGTAAGAATAGTATTAAAGGATTAAGAAAATTATAGGAAAAAAGCAGAATCAATGGCAAATACAAGTAATTGGTTTTGAAAGGTTGACTTTGAATAGCATTAGAGACAATCCCAAATAGAATTTAGAAATGAGAACATATTTTGCAAAATATTTGCTTGTAGCAAAGTGCTTTTGTATTGAAAATCAACACATTTACCAAATCATTTTTGTTCAGAATAGAATTTTTTATGTCCTGCAGAATTCACCAGCAGCCATCAACACTCCCAAAGCCATGTTCTTTTACGCTGAATAAACTGTCTCATATGGCACAAGGAGAAGAGAAATAATGGGGCCAGGAATGGCAGTTTCATGCTCTGCCCTCCACAGCCAGGATGCACTGGCTTTTTTCTAGAATTCACACTTTTTCTCCTATACCACATCCCATGCTTCTGTTCATACTTTCTCATTTTTGCTTTTTGCTCCTTCTTACCCTACTAGAAGTGTTGCTTCTTCCTTCCACCTCACTCTCTTTAGAGCAACCTTTTTTTCCCTTTCCCATCTTTCAGTAGGTTTACTTTCTCACCATAATAAATTAAAAGTGGACGCGAAAACTGCAAGCTGGTTCAGCCTGCAGTTTAGCCTTCCCAGTGCAGAGCAGCGGGAAAAGGAATCATCATTACAGACCTGAACGAGTTACAGCTATTGCTGCTAGCAAAAGCAGGAACTGTAGTTAAATTTTAAGTAGATTTAAAAAAAAAAGGGGGGGGGGGCAGTGAAGTTGAAAGGGGAGAAGACACCACTTTTTTTCAGCCCAGCTATTTGAGAAATAATTGCTGTAATTTTGTCTCTCCTAAATCTTCTCACTGTGCAAATTTACTGAGGAAGGCAGATTTCTAACTTTCAAAAGCGCAGTAATTCACACTTTTCTAGAAGAAGTTTCATTAGTTTGAAATTTAAACTTGACCATTTCAAATTCTAGGACAAGACCTAAAAATTGAAAAAATGTCAAAAGAATGAGAAACCAAAAAAAGACAGACAAACAAGAAAGAAGATCAAATCATATAGTGCCGGGGAAAAGCAAAGAAAGGGAGATAAAGATTTTCACTTTGTCTGGCACAGTATTTTAATGTTTTTTAAATTGTTCTGTATTTTCACAGCTTCAGCTGATATTTCTGAAATATGGAATTTGCATTTTCTAGGTGGGGAACGCTGCCAAAACTGTTAATCTCAGGCAGATGTAACGTTGCACCACTATATTGTGATGTGGCTCCTTAAAAACAACTTAAGATTAGAAAAAAAAAAAAACCAACAAAACAACCACCAATCACAACAAACAAATCACCACAAATATTCACTAACCCATATGGTCAATAATTGCTGTTTAATAGTCCTCCTATTACAAACCTAAAAAGCAGCAGCCAGAATTACCAGTAGAGTATTAATAAACAGGAATGAGTTAATAGTGCATAAAGACCTTCTAGTGGAACAGTGGGGGAGTTGAATATTCTTTTCTTAAGTCAGCTGTAAGTAATTACTACATGGTGTGCTTCTGACTATTACCATAACAGAGCAATTGGACGTGAAGAATGGATAATAGTATGGACATGGAGGTATTTTTAGAATATCAGCAGTGAGGCAGGTAAATGCCCTACTCAGGCACAAACCTTTAAATAAGTTTAAATAAGTTTTCCTAATGACACCTAGCCTGAGCAGAATTTTGAAAAGATCAATCTAATAAATTATTTAGAGTAACTTTATAAAGACATGTCTGTGATATGTAAATAAGGGAAAAGCAAAAAAATCCCACGCAGACATTAAGCAAGCAGCCAGCATTACGGTAACTACATAATCACAGGTTTCTCTCCGTTTCTTTTAGAGTAGTGCCTTCATCTGTTTGAATGCAGACTGTGCCTCACTCGCTTCCATTGGCTGCCCAGGTGAAAACTAGAATATTCAAATAAGAACTGTAACTTTGATTGCAGGAGTTGTGGGTTTTCTACAATTGAGTTAAGTCATCCTCAGTGATTTAATGATGCATATCATTTATTTTAAAATTTTGTTATAGGAGCATTCACTGAGATGCAGCTTCATGTTCAAAGGACTGACCATTATGTTATGCAGCAGGGCTTTTCATGTACAACTACTGGCTGAGATATTGTCTATCGACACAACATATGCTCTCTGATAAAAACAGCTTGAGACTTTTGATTCAGAGAGTAATAATTTTGAAAGTGCACAGAAATATAATTTAAGGAATATTTTGAAGTTTTCAGGTTAAAAGTCTTTCTCCTGCTATGTTGCTACACAGGGCAGATGTTGATTTTTCAATTTGCAGGTTTGTTAGGCATCATGGAATGTTTTGGTTCTCAATCAAGAATATTCTTCCCAAGTGGTTGCAAAGTCTCATGCCTGAAAATAAATGCATGTCCTTTTTGTTTCTTAGCAGCACGTGTTCTGCATTCAGTAGAAGCACAAAATAGATAATATAATGCCATTTATTGGGCCAATATATACATTTTAAGCCACAGGACCTCAGAATGCAATGTATTTGCAGGTTATGTTCTACAGAGTTTATACAAGACAAGAGGCAATTCCATTTACAGCGTGTCATACCAACGGTTCTCTTCAGAAAATTAGACTATAGAATGCACTAGGATGTCCTTGGTATGGTGTCCATCACTGATGTGCCATTGGCTGGTCACTGGCCAGCTACCAATGACCTTATAAAAGCAGAAGTCCCTGCATACATTATTTTAATGATGAACAGCACAGCAGGTGAGAAGTATGCGCATGTATGTTCCCTCTTCCTCAAATTCTTCATTTCTCATTTGCATGCATACCAACAGACAGGCTAAAATAATTTTGGCTCCCCTAAAGGCAACAGAGATTGTGATGCTGAATTTCCCTACAATATTTGATGTCTTCAACAGCGATTAATGACTAACCTGCTACAATGTCATTGATATTAGTCCAATATATTCATGTAACAATGAGATACAGCTACAGAAATCACATTGTGCCAGATCCACCTCTGCATAAAGTTGCTGAGTTCAGGGCATTTTCACAAGCTGGGTTTGGCTCTTTGGAGTCTTCTGCCCCATTAAATCTGAAGATTATGTGTTGTTCTTAGTCAGTCCACTGTTATCATAATGGAGAGCTGATGTTATAATGTGGGTCAAACAAACAGCTAATTGTTCTTGGGCATGGCTTGAGCAAAAACAGAATGGAGAGGCTGAAGACATTAATAATAGTACTTGGCGCGATTATAATAGATAGCTTCTATCAGAGGATTTAAAATCACTTTGCAAGCATTGCAAGCTCATTGCTAAGTGTTTTTAATACTCCCATTTGAAAGTGAGACCATCATCTTAAGACCATGCCCATACATTTAGACACCGGAGCACTGAGAGCTTAAACAATCAAGAAAGCAATACATGATAAAAGGCAAGCTTTAGAGAGTCATGCTAAATGAGTCAACTTGGAATCAAAGCAAAAGTTTGTGAGGGCATTTTTGAACAAACAAGCTAAATAAAAACAAGTAGGCAACACTGAAAGAATAAAAATTGCATATGGACAATGGTTGATTTTTCGGTTTGGTTTTGGTGATTTCTCCCCATCCCTCTACCCCCCAAATTAAAACAACACATTTGCTGCTTTCTATCATTTTTCTGCAGTACAGCATATCCAGCCACTGCTTTTGCAAAAGGATGGCACAGAGGAACCAATGTGCATGATCAGAGCTCTCTAATCAAGACCAGAACTCAGCACAATATGCTGAATTGCAGGAGCAGACTTTCTAAATGTAAGCAGTTTCAAGCAAAGGACTGACTTCTCACATTCTTAGAAACGGTTTAGGATAATTCTGGTATTGTAGACACACACACACACTTTAACACTTACACACATGTTTATTAGAATATTAAACAATAATACCCCAGGTTATATCCTGTATGGAAAAATTCTACGGAAAGGCTAATAGTCTTAAACAGGCAAGGCAGAGAAAGGGTGAGAAGGGAAACACAAAGAAAAGTGAAGCAGTGACACAGAAGTCACAAAACTGCAACTGGAATCAAAGTCACCCAAACTGATTCAGAAACTGATTATGGGCAGAATAAATCTGCAGTTCTGGAGCTGACACACAGGAGAGTGGTAGTGGGTGGCTGTGGCAAAAGTACGAAAAATTAGGTGACTTAACACTGCTGAAAAAGTTTCAGCACACAATAAAACAACACAAAAACTGACCTAAAAAAAATTCAGCCAGATATGAAGGCACAGAATGCACAAAAGCATGGGAGTTGCAAAGATAACCATTTTTTGTTACAAAATATTTGCATAATAAAATTATTATTGCCAAAGTTCTCTGCATCTTTCCACTCCTCAGCCACATTCTTCAGAGGTCTTTCTATAAGGACCAAGAGGCATGCAGTCAGCAAGATGACAACAGAGGCATTACCACTTGTCTAGGACATTTGATGTATTTATGGAGAATAAAATTCAATTGTCTATATTATTAGCCCTAAGGAAATTGTTTTGTACTTCTCATTCAAGCTGTTACTCAGGATGCATTCTGTCCTTCAGAACAGCCTGAAGCTGGTCCTGCAGTGTGAATTCTTCGAAAACCAGACAATGGTTTATTTTAAAATGATTGTTCAGGAAGACTTGGGTATACTTCAAAGTTTTCCAGTGTGGCACACTGGCCTTACATCTTCCAGCTTAAAATAAAGTGGAATCACTGAATCAACAGTTATATGTACAAGTGTTTAACAAAACAGTCCCATTATACATTTCTACAACACTAAACTTCCAGAAGAATTCCTAAGTAATCTGAGTCCAAAACACAACTTTGATCAAGGTATCAGTCGCTCCTGTCCATGCAGCATCCCCTGAGCAAGTACTGAGCATATTCAAACCTCCTTTACTGATGGGCTCAGTGCTGAGGTGTTCAGGGCCCACGATTACGCATAATTTCCTTAAAATGGCCTATTTTTGCTTTCTTGCTCTTGAATGAGACAGTAAAATGAAACACTTTTTTAAAAAATCAGAACTGAATCATTCATATGTGGCTGCAATTGTTATTCGCATTTCACCAGCATCTCAAGATCTCATGCAAAAGTGGGACACTGGTCTCAGAACACGTATTAAGAGACATCACCTTCCCCAAAGAGCTTTCAGTTAGACAAGAGAAACACACATGGGAGGAACCATATGGTACCCTTACCCAATAATGTGCACAGAGAGCAATTTGTCCAAACACTGAGCCTTTATAAAGTATGTGACACAAACTTTCAAAGGGTGAAGAAGGAAGAACTTCAAAGATTGAAACAATTTTTAATTTTATCCACCTATGTTTATGCCCAATATAAACTAAGGGCTGCAAAAAATCTGCTTTCTGTCCCCACTTCTGCAAACATACATACTTAGCTTAGTCACATATTTAAGAATATTTTTTGATAGGGAACAGAGTAATTGTTTTGCAACCTGAACTGAGAAGCAGATATTCTAGCTGCAAAAAATAACACAGCAACCCGCTGGGCAGAGGTCTTTAGCTGAGATGGTGCCTCCAAGTTTATCAAACACTTCTGCCCATGATCCTGCATCAAAGACGCTTTGACCACATTAATCTCAAGTCAGCTGCTTTTCATTTATGCCTCAGCTTCAGCAAGACACAGTATCAGAGGAGAAGGTGATCCAAGGGGATAGGCAGTATTGACACAATAATGAAATTGCAGCCCATAACATTTTGTGGTCTGTGCCCATGATTTCAGCTAACTGTTGAATAAGATCAATAACAGGCCTGGGCCGACTGTATTAGAAGAGCAATTTGGAAGAAAGGAAAGAATGAGAAATTTTTTCCTGCATTTCTGGGCAATCTCTGAGGAGAAACAAAGTTGTGCTCTTTGCAGGCAGCTAGATTTGGCTAACAAGGCTCCTGTCTCCCACAGCCCGTATCACATGGGGTGTTGATCAATTTGCTTGCTACCTGGAAATGTTGTGTAGAACAGGAACAACACGAAATTTACCCAAGATGGAATAGGATTGGGACAAAGAAATACAACCTGTACCCAGCTCCCTGCCTAACTCCTTTCAGCCTTGCTGCAGGGATGATTCACCTACCTGAGTTTCAGGGGTAGAACTGCTGTATATTAAGAGAAAGCAGCATTGTTTTGGGGGACCCACAATGCTGAGCTCAGCACCCCTGTGGGTGGATAGCTAGAGGTTGGACAAACAGCAAGGGCTACCTCATGTACCGCAGCAATCCCTTTTGCCAATCAGGGACCTCCAAACCACCACAACTTTTGCAAAAAGGCATTTCTCTCCCATTTCAAATAAGATTTTCACATTTTTACTACTGCTTTTGTTGCCCACAAATTCATTGTGTATCATCATGCCATTCATCCCATACACGGCACAGTTGTGTGTATGCTGTGACTCAAAACTGCTTCTAGAAAAGCAGTTTTGTTTCAAGTCCAGCTTCTGATTTCACACAGTATCGCTCATTAACTTAGTACAGCTGACACTGGCTGCATTTATTGGAATGTAACAGCTAGCCCCGTTTTACTCACTTGCACTGACATGACAACCAGGAAATATTCCCACCTCTCCCTACCTACAGTTCTTGTTCTGGTTTTTCTTCAGCTGCTTGAAACATGCACTGCTTTTTTCCCCTTCTGCCTTGCTATCACTTCTACTCCCCAAACACACTTGTTCTCCCACTTAGTTCATCCTTCATAATTACATATTCCCTTAAGATCCTTTCCTATTAGTTTCTTAGTTATCCTTAATAGGCCATCCACTTACAGGTACCATCATTTGCCAACCTGATCACATTTCTCCATGTACTGAAGTTTGACAGGTAGTTTTTATATTCTGTTAACTGTTCACCAGGTATCACTTTTCTTAGGCTGTCCCCAGACTGCAAAGGTTCTCAGTGCCTTTACCACAGCCCGTGGCAGCAAAGTTTTAAAATGATATCTCCCATTACTTCTAACTCGTGGCAAGGTGTCCAGCAACAGCATAAGGAGATCCATCAGACAACTAAAAGCTGACAACTAAAAGGTTCTTCCCAAGCCTTTCCAGAGATATGCAGTTTGGGACAAACCTTGCTGCTTGCTCAGTTGGGCCTGTAACGGCTGCAGGGAGAGCATCTAAAGCTGGGAAAAACATTTAGATATTCCGAAGTAGGAAAAAAATCAACAGATTGACATTCTCAAAATCCCTTTTTTTTTTACGTTATGGCTGCCTTTTAATAAAATTTTGTTAAAATACAACCTGCTTCTATGGAGAGGTTCAATTTCAACAAAACAGAGTTTTCTGATGGAAAATATTTCATCATAAAAAAATATCCAACCAGTTCTACTGATAAATGTCCACATTCTTTTCCTGACTAGAGTTTGGGACAACCATATGAATCTATCCTGAGGAAAAGGAATTCCTTGGAAAAGGGAAAGTGTTTATTCCTCCTTGGAAGTATGAGCAAAGCAGCAGCTAACTAATACTGAAAGTAGTATCAAGAGAAATGTATGTAAGGTTTTAGCACAGAATTAATTTCTATGGGTAAATATGTATAAATTCCTTACAGTAATACAATGTGCTGCAAAATTCAACAGATTTCTCACTATAATGGATCAAGTAATCAAGGAATATATTAAGGAAGAATAACAAGAGAGAGACACTGAAAAATACCTCTCAAAATTTCCTTTATTGACTAGATGATGTTGCAGTAGTTACCCTAATTTTCATCCAAAATTTTTAGACTAGTAGCTACAAGGAAGCAAGACCTTCACTATTTGGCAGATGTATATCAATTTACAAATTCTGAGGATTGTCCTGATCAGTTTAATGACAAGAAAGAGAGAGGTACAGAGTATTTTAGTTAATGCCTCACAGAAAATACTTTATTAATTTTCCACATGAAGCCTTTCAAGCTTCTTGAAATATGGGCCACACAGCTGGAGAAAAAAAATAAAACCAAAACCAAAATGCTCCCCTGCCCCATCCTCACTTGGACTGCTAAATAAGTTCAAAATTCATGGGAAGTGAGCATGCAAAATCAACCCTGAAAACCAGAATTGACCATAATCTGAATGAGGAGACTTCTTGGAAGAAAATTTAAGATTTAATCCACTTAAAGTAGAACAGTCAATTGATAGCCTGTTTGCCACTGAGTTCACTTACTCAACAACAACAAAAATAATGCACCAATTACTTTCATAAACTAAATACTATATGTGAAGTATTAGCTCAAGCTTTTTGAGCTGAATCGTACTCCCTAAAAGCCACACTGCCTGCCTAAGATACTAAATAAAGTCTTGCTGACATGCAGTATTTATTGTCGTTTATTTAGTGCCAGTACATAAGCAAATATTTTAACCTTTTTCTGCACCTCAGTATTCTAGTCTCAGTTCCTAATAATGACATTAAGCAGTTCCTAAATTAAACGCTAGTACAGTATTTCCCAAAATTTTACAAACAAAACAGAACAAAACAAAAGACCACAGCATTTTTTAAAAGATGTAATGATCAGCAAAAATGATGCATAAAGCCATTATTTTTTTGCTGGGCTTTGTTGTGACAGTTACCATGGCTAACCCATTAACATATTTGCTGTACAAGTATGGTCATTCTACGGCCTTAATTAACTTTCAAGTGGAGAGTGCTGTGGCTTACCACTTATTAAATATCCACTACAATAAGTTACAGTTTTACCCTTCCAACCTCACTTAGCCAAGACACCTAGAAGAACCAGCTTTCTATCTACTATAATTTTGTAATTGCTTTTTACTGAAATTATGTTGAAACTGGACCCCCTATGTAAATGTATTTTGCCTGGTTCATCTGAAATTGGCCACCCCTAATCAGATCTGGTTGATATTTGATTGAATAAGTGGAAAATTAAGTTTCTCTCTGATAATGCTTTGCTTTTTCCTCCCTTTCATTATTTATAATGTAGGCATTTTTTGTTGAAATTTGAAAGCATGCCCCCTAGAGAACAGAAGAAGACAAACACATTGGAAAGGCTGCTTTGAAAGCTAATCTACTTCTAGTACAACACACAAACAGTGTAGTTACACTAAGCAAAGCTTATTTCAGCAAGCACTTTATTCATGAAGAAAGCAATGCTATTTGAGATTTAATCGAGTCAGAATTAGGTTTTGTGATTAGCTAGGCTGAGGCTGCTAAGGTATAGTCATAATATCATTTCCACACATCCACGTGGCATGAGCATCATCAAGTAGCATAATGCTCTGTATGTTTAAACTTATGTACTGCCAGCTAAAAGCAACTGAATCCACCTCCATCAGGCGTTCCACTGAGTATAAAACAGGACTTAAATTCGAAAAAAAAAAAATACTTCTACAAAGAGAACACATGAAAAGGCCACAGGAGTGCACAACTGAAAAATATATAAAAATGCAAATTTTCCTAAACTTCATCTTTGGATGGACTGAAGCATAAGTGAGAACTTCAACAAAGCTATAGAAAAAGATGACAGGTCTGAGTTTCAGAAATTTAAGACAGCAGTAGGATTAGACACTTTGGGTTGTCTTCGCATATATTTCTTATGGGAGTTAATTCCATTTGACATGCAAGACCAAAGCAAGATTACAGAGGCATAGCCCCATGGCGAGGTGTATGCTGTAGCTAAAAGCTGGGATTTGAATAATTGTGCAGGCTTACTCCAAGAATCAGGCGAGAACAGAATGAATGGATTATTACAAGGAACTTTGTACATTTTTAACTGCTGGACTTAATAAAATACCCTGTGTGTAAGACTGGTATTATGGTCCTCTGCACTCACTCTAGTTGAAGTTTGTGGTAGGATCTATCAAATATGAGAAAAAACAGAAGCTGTTAAAAAAGAATGTGTAATGAAGAATTGGGCAGGGCAGTGCCCCACACGATTTTCTGAGGGAAGCAAGTTTGGAGAGCTCTAGTTCAAAATACTCAGGCCCCAAAAAGTTAAAGGGAATTAATTTCCTGTATAAAAGAAGGTTGAAGGAACACAAGAGATTGGATCAGAAAAATGAGGGGACAAAAAAAAAAAAAAGAAAGAAAAAAAAGGCAAGTTTTTATTTCACTGTTTCAGCTTGTTAGCTAGGTCATTTATTACGGAGAAAGATTACTAATCCACACATCTTTTTTTTTAAATTGACCTCTTCCCTTTGTGTCTGTGGAAGCACTTGTCTGTAAAAGGAGGTAATAGCTGACTGCTCCTTAGAGTCAGTGCTGCTTAATTAACTGTCCAGCGAGAATTATTGAAATACTTATATAATTCTTATTTAGCACTCATTAAAGTGAGGGATACAAATGCTGGACAACGAGAGGTTCGGGAAGGCTTTGAAAAGAGAGAGTTAGTACCCTAATAGCAAAGAATTATGAAAGCCTGCCCATTAACAGTAACAGAGCAGACCTTTCATTTTAAAAGTCACCGACTCAGATCTGGACTTATTTGATATTTTTTAAAAAGCTCCTTCATCCGACCCCCTAGCAATAGATGATCTCCAATTCCTCATGCCATTGCTAACCAGCCTGCACGGTAGGTGCACAGAGGAGGTAAATGACACTTCTGCACTGCCCTGTGGTAGCATGGCAGCTGCGTGCACCCTCCGCTGGGTTCGGCACACCTCTCACCCCTCCAGCGTGCTCACAGCCCCCACGCACACAGAAAGCTCGTCAGCCGCTGAGAGAACACCAAGATTGGTAAGAGAGAACCAGTTGCAATGATTTGTACTGAAACAGGACTAGCAAAGTACATGGACTTTATTAATGCAGGACTTTAGTTGCATAAAACATGTTTATGAATATCAGTACCCTATATATAAAGAAAATCTCAGGTGATGATCATTTTGCTCTCAAAATAATCTCTATTTCACTTCAATGGGTGCTTTGGAAGCCTGCCATAAAAGGTGATGAATATTCTGAATAACTTGCCAGTTTCCAAATTAGAGACGCAGAGCCTGCTGGGTACCAAGCAATGACAAGTTTCAACACCACCTATAAGTTACTCTGGGACATGGATTATGACAATGATAGATTATCATACAGAAAATTAGTTGAATTCATCAGTACTTTTTGCATGTGTATTTTCCATGCACAATAAAGTCTTTACAGAAATAGCTTAAAAAAAAAAAATTGGCCCAATTTCAATGTGTTTTTTGTAGCAGAACTGGGTTTACAGAGGCCATATGCCTCAACAGTTTGTCCTCAGAAAATTTACCAACAATAGACAACAGTCTTATCATCATCTTAGAGGCTTTGAAGGTTCATTCCTCTACAGAAGGTATACTCCATTCCTCTCTCTGATCTGTATATTGTCAAAAGTTCTTGAATCTACAGGAATTCACTTAGACATGAAGTGATATCCTTTCTATTCATATAATGATTGATGAAACACAAGGGAAAATAAACTGAATTATGTTAAATCTCCCAGGAAAACATAATTAAGATGTAAAGCATTCCCTTGAAATCCTTGTATCACTCAGGCTGTGTCTTCTACTACATGATCAATAATAATATTAATTAAAGACAATTATTTTGGAGGACTTGCATGAACTTCTACTATGGTTTATACTATTAAAAACTAAGGATTTTTTGTCTGTATTTCCAGCACAAGATTTCTACAGTATCATGGCCAGGATTTTTGCTTTCTTTTTTGGTATCCACTGCCATTCTTAATTCTAAAATCTGTATGTCCATATATAGTTCAGCATACACACATTACAGAAATCACACTGAAGATAATAAAAACATTACAACCTTACCCTAAATACAGAAGCTGGCTAACTGCATGTATTATGCTGGTTTCAAATTCTCTTTAACTGGAATCCCAGGCATTAAATATTTGTACATAGCAGTTATATTAAACGACCAACAACGACATATGCCCCCATCACCAAATCAAAACATGGCGTGTATTTCCAGTTGTCAAAGCAGAAGATGAAGCAAGAGTTGTGGGAGAAAAATCAGAGAAGACACAGCCCAAAAATATTTGGGATCAAGAGATAGTAGGAAGAAATTTATTTTGTTACTAAAAAGAAATTTAATTTGTTACTGCCATCAATTTTCCGCAGGAATTTTGCCACAGATGGAAACTGTGGACAAAAAGGCCTCAGTAAACAATAACTCTTAACAATGCAACAGAATTATGTAGAAGACAATTGTGTGTTTTTACTACCTACTGATAAATAATTAGTGTGTGTACCTTTAAATGTATTTTAGTGTATATTTTATGAATATATTAAAAAGACTATAAATATATTAACAACATGTCCTTGCTTATGAAGGGTATGCTAAAAAAAAAAAAATAAATTAAGAAGCCCCTTATATTTTGGCCAGAAAAATGAATTCAAATGCAATCGTGAAAATGGCATAAAAAGCATGGAGGTTCTGAGCAAGTCTAAATTTCAATCCCAAGCATCATCCCTAAAGCGTGACCAAGACTTTCACTGAATGTTGTAAGCTGCGTGCTGTGGATTTTTTTCAAAGAGAGCTCTCACTAAGCAAAGAGCTTCTAGTTTCACGAATGCTTGTCATAAACTCACATATATGGAAGGGAGATGGACTTCTCAAATATAAAAAGCATACATTACAAAAAACAGCTTCTGAAGAAAGTAGACATTGAATTTGGAACACTAAATACTTTTACAGAAGTTGTAAATAGAGCAACAATAATTAGAAGAATACCTTGGTTTTTCTGAAACTGCACCAATAAAACATTTAGCAAGATAACAGAATCCAAGATGTAAACAAGCTGGGTGTTTGCTTGTTCTTTTAATAACAAAGGCATTGAAAAGGCAAATTTCAGACCTTATGGAAGGAGGCAAATTATTTCTCCCCATAGGTGGAGGAAAGATTTCTCAAATGAGCTTCATCCTAAAAAAGATCAGAGTAAAATATATGAAGCATGATGACATAATGGTCTGTTGCTTAAATGCAGCCACCGATAGTACTCTATTCTGAAAAGTAGGCTGTGGGTAATTGAATGTAAGATGAAGCAAAAATACAGAAAAGGCCAAGCTGAAGCTGAAGAATAAAAATGCAGTGTGTGTAACAGTACTGAGAAGAGTACAGCTCTGTAGAACTGATTAATAAGAAGAGCACTGAACAGTACAGAGTGGATTTACAGAGATTAGAACGTTGCAGGCTTTGTCCAAAAGATTGTATAAAGTTCTTATTGGGTTTGAATTTAAATAGGGTAAAATTTATCTAACCCGATTAATGTTTCCCTTTGACCTTTAAATATATCTTCCCTGTACCCCAAAAAAGGACACTTTAAAGTAAAATATTTTTACACACTGCTATTTCATACTGCCTGCACATGCGTGCATGTATATGCAGAGTCTATTGTATTCCTCTGGACTACAGTAAGAAATCAAGAAAGCCATTACAAACAAACTGCCTTAACACTGGCAGTCAGATTCAAGAGAACATACACTTTTTGATAAACTGCTCAAGTCATGTTCCAACATTAACAAGTCCAAATATTAGAAGTACAAGGTTGCATAGTAGGAAGTTGGAAATTTTTCTTTCAAAGCTCTCACAAACACCCCACTGGAACATATATTGTAGCATGTGGTAGTACCACCTTGGAGAAACTTAAACCAGTAGTAAGAAATTTCTATGAACACATGAAACATAAAAATGGACTGGGCGGTAAAGCTGACGATAATATTCAAAAAAACCCTAGAAAACCACAGGCAGCAACAGGACACCGAGTGGAGATGGCAGTATCAGAAAAAACATAACATTCAGTGACAAGTTAATGATACAGACCATCATTACAGACAGAATTAAATATTTAATGGAGAGAATCTAAGTGAAAGACACCAGAACACAGATTTAATTTTCTCGTTACAATGCTGCTTTTAAGACATCTTTGAGGCAGATCTTCTATGCATCAGCTATTATGTTTTGGAGAAAGTATACCGTATAATGTATATGTACATTTGGAGAGTTTTGCTTAGTCTAGAAACACTCACAGTAGCCCCAGCTGAGAAATACAGGATTTTATTTCCATTAAGGTAAGATATTTGCCACAGACTTAGAACCAGAAACATCAGAGAGAAAGCCATAAGGACAAGGGTGTTCTTAACGTGAAAGCACTTTAATGACTAGCACAGAGAAGACACAGAAATATTTAAAATTATCCATGCAGTTCTAACGAAGCAACATGTTGTCAACAACAAAAATGCAATTTTCAGTCCTTAACCTCTTACCACTTTGGAGGGGGTTAGAAAAGATTTTTAAGATCCAGTCACAGCAAGCCAGATTTTTCTTATCTAACTTTTGCTGTCTAAAAGATACAAATTAGAAACCTAGGCTCCTATAGAGTGTGATAAGGGGGACAGGCATAGTGAATCGTCCTGTAGAGGTGTCCATCGCTCTTCATGGACTACAAAGAGGCAAGAGGATTAGTCTAGAGTATGGCCTATGCCCAACATTATCCCACCTCGCACACTCACATCCAGAAAGCTGGAGAGTTGACCTTGCTGAGTCTTACCTTCAGCCAACTTTAGCTGCTCCCCTAGAGATTTTGGATACCTCTATGAATTCCCCTCTGGAGTTTGAGTAAATTTCAGGATTTGGAAAAAATACATACATAATCTGTTTTAGAAGTGAAAAGATAAAAGAAAAAAACCTTAATTTTAAATGTAGCTTTTCCTGCCTCCTAGCATGCTCACCAATGGCTTTTCCTATATACAAAGTTGACTGAAGGGAGGGGTGGGATTGAATAACAAATTGATGTGATACAATCACATCATTCACAATCACATAATGGACCATATCCCAATTTTCAAAAGGCATAAAGTATCCTCATTAATACGATAAGTGCAGCAGTCAAATCAGTACTATGATTTTATCAGGATTTTTGACTGTACATGAATTAGAATATAAAATGCATACAGAATTTTTAATGGGAAGGCTTTAACATTCTGTGAATGTATTTCTCACTGTCATTTACATCGCATTAAAGTGAAATTCCCCAGAAAAGCATAAAGAGAATACTCTATGTCCTAAATTATAGTTTTTCGTAGTTGTCATGTCCATATAGTGGGAATCTTATTCACAAACTGTAATATTAACTTAAATCTGAAAAGGGTAAGGTTTGTTTGGTATGGCTGGCAAGTGGAGTTGTTGCACAATAAGGTCAGATGGTCAGGATGAGACCTACAGACATCTTTTAGGGACGCAATTCTATTCACTACCTGTTCTACAACAGGTTGCTAAACCCTGGACTTCTAGTTCTCATTCTCAGCAGGGTGCTAAAATTGGTACCATGTTCAGAGAGATGTTATCATCTTCTTTTAGCTCCTCTCATTTTTCCACCTTGCTTTCAGAACATTAGTCTAAAATAAAGTTTGCCAACATATTTGTCCTTAATTCCAAAGGGAAGCATTTAGTCTTCAAGAAATAATTATATACTATGTCTGTATGCATCTAGTTCACACTAAATTTTACTATAAAAACTAGCAATATCAATTTTTACAATCTCACCTATTTTCTCAGATTCAGTAGTTTCATGCTACTTCAGGTTTGATTAATCTCAGAGAAAAAGAGCCTGTACACTCAGATTCATTCTATGCTCATCAAACTGCCTGGCACAGACTGACTAATGTTTCTGACCAAAATACTATAGTTAGTCTTCTCAACAATAAGTGCTGTCAATTAAAAAATTAATTTTTCTCCCAGTGCAACTAGAAATGTAGGGTTGTAATATAAATCCTGAAATATAAGAGAACATAACAGGCCAGCATTCTATCCACAGAACAACACCCTGCCTTCTGGCTGCAACTTTTCAAACTGATGCAGGGTAGTTCAACAACAGGTATGAGCTTTTCAGTAGCACACTAGCTACTTCCTTAGATGCTGAACACATAGAATCCCCAGAAGCTCTTACAGATACTCAGATATTAAAATTTGGTGAAAACAGGTGCCTTGCAACTACAGCATCTACACATCTCTATTGTAATCTGCTATTTGTACTGTACCGTAGCAAAACCATGCAGTTACTGCTCTCTCTCCATTTGGCTGCCTTTGAGTAGATGCAGCACCTGTGCTGGCGACACCCTCCAGACTAGGCTCACTGACCTTTCTCAGCCTGCAGTCATTTGGTTTTCTATTTCATCTACATTATTTTAGTAGGTTTGGGGTTTTTTTAATATTCTAATGTTGACAAAGGCCTCACCTTTGTAGGAATCAAGTGTAGGATTCCAGGGCATACCAAATAACTGCTGGACTTTAAATAGTGAAAGATCACATACTCTTCTTTTTCATTCTTTTCTAATTTTTCAAATATTGGAATGTAATCTTCTGTTCCTGCCCTCCTCAACCCCCTCCTTCCTGAATAACTTCCCATTGGAATTACTGGTATCTGTAAGGACTTTTTTTTCAGCATATATAGCATCCAGACATTTGAGTGAAGGAAAGATCAGCAGCATCTAAGCATCTGGGGGAGAAAAAATAGGACATTTTACTGGATTCATGGTAGAAGCAGCTACAGTTTTAGCTGCATCTCTTGCCTGTGAATTTACAGATACTTTCAGGCCAGAGAGTAACAAATACCAGCATTGCTATATACAGGTTCTAGTAACCATTTACCCACGCCAGGGCAGGAACGTTACTTCTTGAAAGAACCACGCAGACTGTTGTGTATGATCAGTGCTGGTTTTAGCACTGCATAGATTGCTAAAAGACAGGGCTTTTATTTAGTCAATGCAAAATAAAGAATTTGTAGGAAGTGATACCTCCTGCAACTGTCTTTTTGCAGAGCAAACAATCTGCTACTCAGTTGCAGTAAAGGAGATGGAGAAATGAGAACAGTACTTCTGACTGATTCTCCCAGGAGCAGGTTATGAAGAAAAATCCTCCCTCCCCTCCCTCCTTTCATCTTTATCCTTGGTACACACAACCACAGGTCACTGCAAGAGTGTATGTCAAATACTCATCATTTCAGTTGCTTTATTTACCGTGCCATATTGTGCAGTTTTCATTAGGAAGAAGTCAAATCCCTCATATAGGGGATGAGGATTTTAAAGAAGCTACCGTTGGCTAAACAGCTACAAATGAAAGTAAATCTTGCCCATCACAGGCTTCTTAATCTGCTTGATCGGCCTCACAGAATACGCGTTTAAAAGTCTGCAAGAAAGGACCACTTTGTAACGTCACACTGGGAACTGCCCTTGCCAAAGGAGATGCTTGTGCACTAATGCTCATGCAGGATGATCTGATATACCTGGAACATAACTAGCATCCAAATAGTTAGCAGAAGGTACCTCAAACAGCAAGCTGAAGTGACTGGGGACACAGGCACACTGCTCATAGTGAAAGGGGCACATGCCTTATGCATAGTACAGCAGCCCACTGTCAGCCACAGCAGTCACTCTGTGCCAGCTGCACACGTTGAGCCCTGATCACACAGCTAGCTCCTCTCTGACTCCTACCCCTGAAGGCTATCTGATTTTTAAGAAAAGGGCAATTCTACCCATCCCACATACAAACTCTCACAGACCACTTTCCCAACATTGACTATCATGTGACTGTATACAACAATCAGAAGCCTCTCAACGCATGATAACCCAACTAGGATAGTGTTTTCATAAATATCCTCCTAATATCCAGTGTTATTTTGCTGCTCCAAGTCCTCCATGTTGAAACCACATTTCTTTTCCTCCAATTGTTTTTTTCAGCCCTTTACCTTCTACCCCTCCTAATTCCAAACACTACAGAATGAGAAAATATTTAGAGTAACTTGGGGCAGGTATTTTCAAAACTATTTCTACAGCTGTTTTCTGTTAAACCTGTAGTTAAAGTCAAGTAGTTACAGGGCAGACAAACAACTAGTAGTCCTGATTATTGAACATTTCAGAGATGATAGCTTACCCAGTCATCTTTAATCTTGTTACATTCAGAAATTAAGAATATTCAGATTCTTGGATCATGAAAAATCCAAGCAAAACCCAGCATATTTCAGTAGATGGTACTGCTGTCCAATTAATTAACGGAATATTCCTACAACAGGTGCCACTTTTATCCAAACCAGAAAGGAATTGGTGCATTACTGTGGTGTTAAGTGATGTGGTATCAGTTTGCAGTATCATATTTTCAGTGAGATATGAAACAGGGGTCTCTGATCTAAATCATATTCATAGATCATAGAGTATATTTTAATAAGTGTCAAGGCTATCGGGCTGTACTGGATTTAATATTGACTAACTCAGTTTCAACCCTAAAATCTCCTTTGCAATTTCCCTTGAAAATACTCACACCCTACTCTATAAATGTTGTAATGTCTCAGTTTATGAAGAACACTGCCATGCTGAGAGCGCAGCATTTCTCTCCTAGGGAGCCGATTCCCACATACAGGGACATAAGGGACAGGACTATTTTCAAACCTGACCTCCTAAGGTAAGCAGTGAGACAAACACACCGAAATCTAAGTTTAAAAGTGAAGTTTTTGCTTCTACTAAAAGGTTATTTTACAGTTCTTTAGTGTGAATACGTATATATTTAAATATAAATATGGAACATATCATGACAAAAGCTAGAGAAGCAGTATTTTATAATTTTAAATCTAATCTTTTTTGTCTTTCAGCATCTTTCAGTTCTTCCCATGAATGCCTTGAGCTCTAATGAGATATAACAAAACAAATAAACATGAAGTAAAAAAGAATTACAAACAAATGGATAACAATCCTTTTTACATGTACAAAATGTACAGTATGCTGATGAGTTAGCCTGTTTCTATCAGAAATTCAGTATGCATGTAAGATAAATCTGATCAGCTGTTTGCACATAAAAGATATGTAAGTCTTGTCTTTACTTGAAGTTTTCTGATTAGGATTTTAGGTATTATTTCTGATGTTTTTCCAGATTGACATCCATGGTCTACTTTGATAATGAATACCCCAAGAGAGCACAGAGACAAGACTGGGTCTCAGAAGCTAGGAGCATTTCAATCAAAGATGGTTTGTTAATAATAAAGTAAGAAAAAAAGCCATTTGCTTCTTTTGCAGTGACTGCAGCGCTGACCCCCTCTTGGTCCTGCTAGGCCTGTCTGAGCAACAGCAGAGTTCAGTGGTAATTAAAGCAACAGTGTTGTGAAAAAAGTGTGAATTACTTTTACAAGAAGACTTGGATGTTGCTACCGACTGACAAAGCACAGCAGGAGAACTCTGCTGGATATTAAAGAGCTATGGTAGTCACTGTATTGTAAGGTGGCTTTTCAGCACAATGCAAAATTGTGACTTTTCACAAGTTTATACCTCAGGAACCATTTGAGTTATCGGCTTAAAATTTAGTATGTTTTATAAGGCACATAGCAGACACCATAAATGTGTCATACTTGGTAAAATCCGGTCCTGTTTAAATTATGTAGACTCTAAATTCAATTTTTACCCTTCCATTATGACTTCACTGGGTAATTATTGCAATATTATAGCCCAGACTGTTGTACAAAATTACAGAAAGGGTTACATATTCAGATATCTATCCGCAAATTATTGCTGTGTCACATAGCCTGAATTTCCATTTTTGACATTTTTAAAACTAAAAAGCATAGCACCTCACATTTTTGGCATTGCACACAGAATATATACCAGGTATTATACAGCAGCCCTGTACTGTATAAATATCCTTTTAAGACAACATGGTTCTGTGAGGCAACACAAAGGACCTGTTCTGACAAATGCTTCACTACCTCAATGTTTCTTCTATAGTCATCAGGGAAAAAATGCATGTTATAACAGTTTATTTTTTTGTTAGCATGCAGTGAGAACAGGGGATGGATCCTGAAGTTAGTTTCATACATACGTACACCGAGTAAAGACAGCATATACAAATACAGTTATTACTATTATTCTGAGAAAATAAAGGTTAGAATTCAGCCTGATAATCCACAGACTAAAGGGAGGGAATCTTCAACACAATATGATGTTGTCCTTCAGGGTGTGATATGATTTGATTCAACAGTCAGTACAGTGGTTTCTGAATTAATTTTCAGTACAGTGTGAGGAATTTATATAACCAGCATTATAAAATTTTCATTTTAAGATTTACTTAAGTGCTTGAAACAGCAAATAAGGATTTTCTAAATATTCATTCAAGTACTATTTTGAACAAAATCCTGGAGCTACTCTGAGCAGTCCAGCTAATAAGGATTTTCTAAATATTCATTCAAGTACTATTTTGAACAAAATCTTGGAGCTGCTCTGAGCAGTCCAGCTAATTCGCAATCTACACAAACATCACAAAGGAGATATTTACTTTCTTGAACTTTCAAAGTGAAGCTTACACTTTTTGTCCTACCAGATGAACACAAAAGTCCAACAGAATCATGAAAACCTATTTATAAGCCTAAGACCACAGTCACATAAAGAAACATAGTCCAATATCTGGTGTTATCTCTGGGGTTAGAAGCCTCATTATTCAAGAAATATTTCTTTTTCTCAAATTTTGTTGTGGGCTCTTCACTGTGCCAGAGAATACGGCCCTTAGAGAAAATGCTACAGAAAAAGATACATTCAAGTTTTGCAGTCCTAGGGTTACCCCAAGACAGATCACTGTACACTATTTGAAAACAGTTTGACAGAAATAGTACAAACAGTCCTTCTGTTAGGTAGAGCAGTTTCATAAACTGTGTTCATGAATTCTTGTAGTGCAGTGAATCACTCTTGTATAAATCTAATAACAGAAAAATCATTTTCCTAAAGTTTTGTTACATCAAAATAAAACCACATATTTCAGAACCTCCACAGCTGAGAGGGTGGTGGTGTGACTCCGCAACACACAGATGTCACAGAATAAAGGAATCAAGAAAATGCAGAAAATAAATATGGAAGAGAATGGAAACACAAAAAAAAATTATTTCAAAGAATTTGAGGCTCCTTCTCTACTATATGTGCAACTGATAGGTAGTGGATTACTGCACCTAGACAATGAATAGCATAAAAATATTTCTTAACATTATTCTAGCTGATTTTTTTTTTATTTCTAGATAAGCAACATGCACCCTTTGTTCAACCCTTTCTATGTCTCTCAAAACTTACGTAGTTCTTAAGACCTGAAGAAAGTCTTTTGTGCTAAGGAAAATAAGAAAAGATTGCTAGAATTCAGAAATATAGTTCAAAACAATAAACCTCCACCTACGTATATATACACAGATATATATACAACTGTACATAAAAATAATCAGATCTCCAGCATCCATGCTATAAACCCAGAATCAAAGCAAATGTCCATGAAACTAATCCCTTTAACCACTACTGATACCTAGGCTGCCCTGTTCTTACCCATAAATAATTCTGTCCTTGAAATGAAGACTTTGAACAATGCTTTTTAACTAATTTAGAGTTAACAAATCTTTGCTTTCTGTAAAAAGGATACCAAATATGAAAGTAACTCACTCACCCTAGCATACCATCTTTTCTTTTTATTCAAGGAAAGCTTGATTTTTGTAATGATCCAGTAAAAGATTTGATGATATGCTTAATATTAAGCATATGTAGCTGCTAATTTGTTTAAGGATCTAGCCCAAGCTAGATGAAGGTCAGTGCTTCAAGCCTTAAAGGATAAAACCTAAATTTTGTCTCCTGCCATTTTCCCCACCGTGAACCTAACAAAACTAATAGAAAAATTAATTAAATAAGTGCAAAGCTTCGTGCTCAGTTTAGGACAAGGGACACTGAATCAGCCAAAACTCTTTCTTTACCATAACATCATAGAAGTCACAGAACCTGCACCTGGAATTAACATAAAAAGACCTAACTGCTTGCTTTCTCCCGTGACAGATGGGTAGTCTCAAAATTACAGGTTGGAACCATCATTCCTTGCTTACATGTTTAAGAAGGACAAATTGCATTTTTAACTAAAGGGCTGATGTGGCTGTTTATTCCCAGCTACAGTCACATTGCAGAAGTTGGGGTATCAGAAGGTCCCATGAAATAAATCTTTGTGTTTGCTCCAAGACAAAGGAGGTAAGTTGCTCCAACATTTTGAGGTAAGTTGCTTGTGCTCAGTACCTGACAGACATGGCCCATGGAGGAAACGTTCCTTGAGTGAGATTATTTGTGTGGGTGAGGACTGCTCACCATCATGAGAAGTCACATAATCAGCCACTTAACTTGGAAGCCCAAGCTAAATTAAGCCCACTCTACAGAACAAAACCAGTGAGCAATGCGTCCAATTAGTGACAAAGACTCAGTTGGTTTATGATCACATTTTATATCCTTCTCTTGGAATGTGAATAGAAATGCAACAGATACAAATGCATGTGACATGTCAGTCTTCAATTCTCCTTGTCAAACGGAAACAATTACAACACAACTTAATGACAGTCCCATGATAAATACTTTGAAATGAAAACAGGTTTTACAGCATCATTCCAGTCACATTCTCTAGCAGTTGGTTTATCACTTTGCAGTACTGCTCGGCTGAGCCATTACTCTTTGCTTCCTTTTAGATCAATTTTACAGTTAGCCTGAACTTCGCTGATCAATCAAATCTTTAGATATTCACTAGCTCAACTTTAGAAAGAGCCAGAAACCTTCATTTAATTATTATCCAGTGGTCCCATATGAAAGTGTGCATATAAAAGCCAGTATTCATACTAGCCAATTGTTTTCTTCAGTGATGAGAACAGTATTTATACTGTGTGACCTTTAGAGAATAGAGAAGTAGTAGAAATACCTTTGACTGCTGCTTATGTGTAGACATATGGATTCTGAGATGTTACCAGGCAGTTCATATACCTACTTAAAGAACCTTCTCTGATTTCTTCTAGGTAGGAAACAAATTTTCTTCCTTTGTTTTTTCCCCTTTGTTTCAAAAAGACTTTATGATGTAGTCCCCTTGTCTCTGAGCAACATAATTCTCTGATGCTAAGAACATAAAGTCCCTACATACAAAGAGCTCCGGCAGAGGTTAATTGTGAACTCAAACCATGACACACTTACAAAGCCCAGTACTGAAACCCTTTTCTGCACAAGCTGAAGTTGATCCACACAAATGCAAAATTTGTTGTCTGAGAAGTAGGTGGGAATGGGAACTCCTAACATTGAAATCAACTAAACAAGACAGGCAGAAAAAGCTTTCCAAGACAAAAGTAGTTTACTTTATAATTCCTTTCAAGGGCAAGGTGTATAGAATCAATCCTACCAAGTTCTGAATACCTCTTGAGTGGTACTATCTCATGTTACTTTTAAGTTCAGAGTTGCCTTTCCCAACCTGTTGGCATCAGCCCCAGAATCAGAAGAAGAGGTAGAAAAGACCAAAAAAAAAAAAAAAGAGAGAGAATGAGAAAATAAAATTAATGCCTTTTTGGAGTAATCTTCATGGACTGAGCAAACATGCCCGATCTAAAAGTTTGAGAGCCTGCAGCTGTTCACTAACTTTGATTCCCTTACCATAGGTAGTGCTAAATAACACAGGGACGAATTGCCATGTAAGAATAAGACCTAATTATTTTCTTTTCCTTGAATCATCTAATAAACCATAAGTCTTAAGTATAAGCACATGACTGAGAAAACAATTTGTTAAAATGACACAACAGGTTAGGAATGCATTATCACTAAAGTCTTTCGCCTGGTCCACAACATATACAAAAGTATATTCCTAAAATACAATTTCAAAATAGATACAGATAGAACATGGGGCTTCTGGCTGACATTCCATCATTCCACTAGTGCACCATTTAATTAGTATGTAATGAACACACTTATCACCAACACTGCATCTTTTATCATGTTAAACTGTTGACACTTTCTACTATAACTATCAAAGATACAAAAATAGCTATAGTAAACTAATCACTCAGCAAAGTAACTTAAGTAAAACCTCTAGCCATTTTACTTAACAAGATTCCCTTGTAGTGGAAATACTGATGACTCCTCAGTGGCCTGGGGAACTAACACAAAAAAAAAAAAAAACCCAACCAAAAAAAAAAAAAACCAAACAAAAAAACCCCACCAAACATAAAAAGAAAGATGAATAGCTGGAAACGTGAAAATAAATAAATAGATGTCTCTCTCTCTGTATCAGATAATTATCTTTTTTCTAATATGTGCTTTGTCTCAACACTGACTCCATGAGTTAACAATCAAATGTACTCCTACTAGAATTCATAGAAAACCTCCAGTTTTCCCCAAGAATAGAGATCATGACTTTCTATTACATTACAGATAAAATAGTTCAATTCTCACTACAGCAGCCTCAAAATACTACACTATAAAAAGTACATTTTATAAGTACCTATGGATTTTTATAAAAAGAAGATATAAGCACTTAAACTACATTCTTCTGGTGCTCACAAATTGCAAGATGTGCAGCAGATAAGGGTGAGTTTAAAGGATCACATGTAACTTAATTTTATCATGTCATGTGACATGCTAACAAGATAACTTTAACAATTATATGCTTTTGTAAATTAACACCTGTAAAAGTTTTGTTTCCAACCTAGATTTAAGGTGGGATTAAGGGAGAACAGGCCTTCTTGATCATGGACCTCACCTTTCTGCCAGCAAATAAAAGTGGCAAACTAAGTCTATTCACTGACAAGCACGAAGGAGACAGAAAATATGCAGAGGCAGCATAATGTGAGTTTGTGTCAGAGGCACCGTGCCTGTAACTACAAGAGAACAGCAAAACCCCTAGTGATCCACAATCATACAAGTGGTATAATTTCCTGTAGAGACACTGCTGTTGGTCTCACCACTTGGTTGCCTCAGCTAATCACCTCATTTCCCTGCTTTGGCCATTTGGTAAGATAAAGAACGAGGCACAAAGGGGTGGCAAAGTACGGTGGCACCGAGGGAACGAAAATTAAATGAAGGTATGTGACATTAAACTAACACTAATACATACACACATATGGTAACGTCTACACTGCTTTTTTTCCTACACAGGCCAAGTATATGAAGAGGTATGGCCCCAGTGCAACATTAAGGGCTCTAACAGAACATCCCAGTGCAATTAGATGCACAAAGCTGTGCTTTTCCCCAGCAGTAACACAAAACTCTTAGTTCTGGCATGTCTCAAAATGTGGGTCCTAAGAAGCATCAGCGGGTAGAAACTTTGCATGTAGGTATGCATATAAGCTACCAACATGTAGACTATGAGACTGGAGAAGATCACACATACACGAATTAATATTAAACACGATATACCAAATTATTATTTGCATCGAATTACAATACAAAATGAAGACTACTCCTCTAGCACTTCAGACAGGCAGTTCATTTAGTCAAGAGAGATTCTTAGAATTAAAAGAGAAGCACAGAATAGCAATCTCACAGCAACCCCCCTCATGGTGGACACAAGCAAGTGCGATTCTATGGCAGAGCAGGGACTTTACCCCAAACTCCTGAAATGCTTTCTATGGGACAACTTGGCTGCCCAGCCTTCAGGGCAAGGCACATCACAGGCTAGCACCTAATGAGCAGCACAAGCCTTCAGTGTGAGCTGTGCCTTTAAAGTGGTTCTTTTGTCCTGTCTGCAAGATGAATGTAGTTTGCTGAAACTGAGTTTCTTTAGACCAGTTTGCACAGGTATGGTAGCTGGCAATATCTGCAGCCAAGTTTTGTAAGGTACAGCTCTTGAAGGTACCTCATACACTAGTGTAAGTGGTAAGTAAAATAAGAAGAAAATGATGACATTCTTCAAGAAACAGCTTTAGGTCCTTGAAAATGATTATTTCGGTTTGCCTGCAACTGTAAAAATGAGTTTCAGGTAATAGCTTTTCTTTTATATAGTAAATGATAAATGAGCATTTAAACATTGACTCATCCACCAACGAAGATATAAAGAACATAAAAACTCACTGTGCTAACAGGGAGTTTGAGGACTAAAGTCACCTGATTTTTCAACCTGGTGATTACACCATAAGGATGTTCATTTGTCTTTACTTCCACTCCAGTGTTCCAAAAAGTATATATATTTCCACCAAAGACAATCAACCCTTTTAGCTTCTGCCATTTATATTTCTGTGCTAACCCCCAAAAGAGTCTTCTGTTCGAAGTTCACAGGTCTTTTATGACCATAAAGGCTATAACTGGAATATTCTGACCTCAGGACATTGAAAGAGCAAAAATACTAAAAGAAACCCTCCTTCATTGCTCCCCCTCACTCAGTATAGGATTAAATACCCTAAGAACAAATCCTGTGAAAAAAGAGAATCTAAACCAGAATAATAGACTATGAGGAAGAAGTTTTATGATTAATGTAGAAGTTTTTGTTTTTCCTAGAAAATACTTTTTCAAAGCTTTATAATGAAAATTGATATGAGAGAACTCCAACTGCACAAACAGAAGTTCACCCCATAATAACTATTATTTAACAGATCAGCTGAATTTTAATATTTCAAGAGACAATTTGTGTTCATGGTGAGTAAGAGGTATAATTTCTTATCAAGGTTTTATTTCAGTTGTCTCCTGCATTTCTATGAAAGGGAACCATAGGAAGTAAGCCATTAAGGTTTTACTGTGGTCCAGGCAAGGATCTCTTACATTAGGTTTATGTAATGTAAGCCTTTGGACTGGGTTTGTTTGTTTTGAATCAAGAAGAAAATTACTCAGTGCAACAGTACAGCCTGCATTTTACATTTTGTGTTTAAAAGTATAAAATGAATTTCTTAGCTTTCCCACTAAACTACCATAGAGATGCTTGCCCAAAGTATATGCAGCTCTTTGAAAACAAGTCAAGATCTTAGCTAATTTTAGCAAATACATATTTTCAAATAAAAGCACACCTTTTATGTTTTGTTCACTAAGCTCTCTATTTTCTCCAATAAAATGGATTCCTCCTACTCAAATCCTTGGCAGACAGACGATACTGCTGTGTTTTGGAAGTGCCCTGCACATGGCCAACACTATCATAATGAAAACAAACAAATTAAATTATGCAGACATTTAAAAGCAGAAATTAATTTATAAAAATGCTCATGGGTCTGTTCACAGGAAACTTTCAAAAGAATCAGTCAATAAGGAAGTTAGAAAGTTATTTGGTTCAGGGATGTGATTTTTTTGCCCTCTCTATTTATTGACGGGTAAAGAATATCGAGCTCATGAATCTGGTGTGACTTGCTTTCCAGCATTCAAAACCTTTGGAAAATAGTTGGCCGCAACTCTGTGTGAAAGCTACTACATCCTATAAATGGTTTCCTGTGATCCGAATACTGAATTAAAAGTAGACCAAGGATGCTGGAGAGCGTGTAAATTAACTAGGGTCTTCGATCAATGGCATCCCAGCAGAGAGTAATACCTTAATCAGAGTTAAAGTATAAACGAAGGATAGAGTCAGCACGAAAAGGGGCAAAACCATAGTCCAGTGGAACATGCTCTGTAATGTATACGCACAAACTTTGTCATTGCAGTAGAACAAACGTGGCATGTTTGACAGTAATGCAATAGTTCCTGCTTAGCTTGTCAAACACTTTCAGTTGCAGGACCCTCCATTTTAGGTGCTTATAACTTTAATAATTTGGGATAAAATATCCTCAAAATGAATTGTTTGGTAAAGTTCAAGCAAAAACAGTAGGGCTGTTTCTCAAATGATGTTAAAAAGAAAATGCTGACGTTGCAAATAAAATCAAAAAACCTCTCCAAACCCCACCTGCCTTTCACTGAGAAAGATGCCTCAATGCTTTGAATCACTGACTTAAATTCTGGCAGGGAAGTCATTGTGAGATCAGAATTTTGTCTTCTGTTGCCTCTAAAGGGGAAAAAAAGGCGCTCTCCCTATTCAGTGGCGACTTAGACTTGGCAGCAAAAATCTCCCTGAAGATTCAGCCTGCTCTGAGGACATTCCAGTCTAGAGCTGACAGGGCAGTGCAAAAAGGCATTGCCCCATCAGGCTCTTCTCCATTCATGTCTGGGTTCAAGGACTGAGAACAGAGCGCCTCTGCCTTTCCTGGCACTCAACACCCCCAGAATATTTTGCTAACCAGAAAGGTCTCTGTGCAGGCATCACTGCGCTACACTTTCCTGAAAGAGCTATCTTGGGTTAAAGCATAAGTAAATACCCATGGCATTCCTTCTAGTTGCATCCTTGCCTCATTCGTAATGAAAAGAGACTGTGAATCAAAAGTAAACTGGCACATGTGGCTGTGGGCACAAGGATTCCCATCTCTATTGATACAGACATTTTGTCCTGTGAATAACTCAGATGTTTCAGTAACCTTAATTGCCATGGCATTTCTTGCCTTCAGAGCACTTAACTTTGTTACCTTAGCATTCTTCCAACATGGGTTTTAGATGTAATATCCTACTTGCATTTGGAAATGAACAGCCACCATCCCACCAGGTTTCCAGCCCTAGTCACTCCCATTTTAAAAGATACACCCTAAGGACTGACATACATAATTCAGGTTTTGGATCACAGTAACCCCTCTGAAACCTCCTGTCTTGGCTGTCAAAGAAATTGACCTTTCTCAGTTTAAAGGTGCTTTCTCATAGGAATCCTCTCAAAACTTAAAGGTTTTTAACATCCATCCAAGAAAAACAATATCTGAGTCTTTTGGACTCCACTTCTGGGCTTCTGAATATATTCGTCATTAATAATACTGTGGCTTCCCAAGGTCTTCAATCATTTGTCCAAAGGATAAATATATATATATAAAACTCCTATCTTCTACACAAAAATTCAATAAAATATACACATGTAATAAAAATTCAATAAATAAGTCTTTAAGAGTTCCTTGAAATGTAACTCTGCATTTCAAGCCCTTTATGTGAGACAGCTTCCACACAGTCTCCTTTTACAGCTTACATATGCAATCTGAGTCATCAGACCATTTAACTGAGGTTGAATGTTGTATGTAATTATACATTATACCCTGATTTCCAAGATGCTGAGCTTTGGAAACTTTTGCTGACTTTGAAAATAAAACCTAACTGTACAAATAAATGACATGTAAGTCACTCACTACCTCCTTTCCATAGCACAATAACTACATGGTTATATTACACTTTCTCTACCCCTATCTGCACTCATTTCTACTGTTCCTAAATTATCATTTTGTGCGAAAGGATAATCCCACTCAAACTCAAATGAATTTCAGTGACCAGAGGGACCAAGAGGTCCAGATTATCCCATACAGTGCCCAAGTATGGAATCAAGTCATGCTGGGCCACGCATAATCATCAAAAACAGGGTCCTTGTGAGAGCGTCTATTCCCATGCAACACCTGAACTGCCTTTTGCTAGCTCCTACTGACTGTGGAGAGAGCCAACCCTGATTGTATTCTCACCTCAGGCACCACTGAGGTACCTGAAGTTATAGGAGAAAACGCCACCCTTTGTCAGTGGGGACACAGAGTTTTTGTTGAGCAAGCAGCCTGCAGAAATGATAAAATTCACAGGGAAATCCTGCAAATGTTGAGTTGTCTTCAGAGAGAAAAGGCTTGAAGTCCCTCTGCAGAAGACTCTCTGTTCCCACACAGCACTGACAGATATCCTTTGTGTGACCTCCTTTTGCTAAGATTTCATGACCATATAGTGATGAAATTACACAATAGGTAAGGCTGGCTGCCTTAATCCCTTGGCTGTTCCTCAGGACTACACTGCAACTATTGGACATAACTACAGTTCTTACCACTCAGACACCATGTCTCTCAAGCCAACTGGAAGCTTTGCAGCTCTGCTAGCTTAGATATCCACCAGTGTTTATTAGCTCAGGATGGAAGTCCCACCTCTAACTTGCTTTCAGTCACAGAGCAAGTAGAAAGAACATGTATCTATTTAGAGCCCAGATCACAAAAAAGACAATGCGGTTGGTTTCTATTCCCTCCTTTCATATTCCACTGCTTAAAAATAGTTCTTGATCTTGTAAGAAGGTATCTCAAAGTCATATAGAGAAGAAAAACATATCAATTTCCTGCATGCACCTCTTCCTATGTAATGAAAAGCCTTAAAAAACTCCTATTAATAAAACATCAACAATAATTATAAATAAAAAAATGCAAGTATCTAAATCATCTGAATTTTATGCAACTTCAAAGTTTCAGTTTGGGGAAAAAAGGAGAGAGGAAGTGCATCCATAGAAAGGAGGCTGGAGATAAACTGCTGGCACAACCATGAATACAGTGTGCTTGCTTGACCTCAGCCTTCTTTCTCTAGACATACTGAGCAACTTCCAAATGATCACACAAATTCAATTTCAAGCAACTAAAAGGGTTGCATTTTAAAGATTTCCTCTTTATCTCAATAAGTGACTTCCTATCAAAGTTGCAGGGAAATTTTGAAAATCCTCATAATTGGATTTCATTTTGCCATTTGGAAGTCTAAAAAACAAACAAATAACCCAACAACAACAAAAAACCCAAACCAAATAAACCCCAGAAAAAAACAGATAAAAGGGACATTATCACCAATAAAGCAGAAGTTGTTTACATGTGGTATTTTTGCCTCTTCCTCCCTCCCCCAAATACCAGATAATTGCATGTAACTAGTCACCATTACTTCAAACAAATTATGCTCTGTTGAAGCATGAAGAGGTTTTCTGGCACTCCTTTGAGTTCAGGTGATCTTATTTTCACTTGACAACAGATATCTGTAGGTGTAACTCATTTAATAGCATTATGGTTTGGCTGTGCCGAAACTGCTCCTCAGCAAACCCTTCCTTCTCATGTCACTTTATAAATAAATATTTGTAACTTTTATCTTGAAAATTCTCAGGTTCAGTAAACAAATACAGTCTCTCAACACAGGATTCTTTGTCCTTTATTTATTACAGATCATCTCGCTCATACATTGCTTAAAAAGACTGCAGAATGAAGAAAGGAGACAGTGTGACGAGATTTCAGCTAAAGCACTTAAACATAGACTACCTTTTCAAAGTTTTTTTTTTCTTGAATAAATTGATAGTCAAGCCACTTAAACTGCTGGGTCATGTCCATCACTGGAAGAAGCATGTTTCTATAAAAAGGAAGTATAAGTTTTGTCACAGAACATCAATACTAAAAATCACTAGGCAGACTGCCTGGGTAAAACACTGGATCTGCAAAGTCAATGGCACAAGTTCTATTGACTTCTGCAGAGAAGTCATCCCCAGTTCTCTCAGATGACACTGAACTACAGATGTGCTTTGGCACCTCAGAGGTATAAGGAAAAGATGACCACTTTGGTCTTTCCTTTCTGTCACAGCACTGAGTGGCAAAACACTGTTAGTCCTGTAAAAGCCTAATACATTAAAAAAAATCTACTTTTTTTTTTTTTAAACATACTGTTAATGACATGTTAGCTACAGGTACAAAGCTAAGCTTTCACTGAAAAAAAAAACCAATATCTATTTGCTGTTTGGTCAGGGGCTTCTTAAGGGTTTTCCCGTTCCTTGAAATGATTTAAGCCATTGAGCCAAAATGGCAGAAACTTTCAGCAGTCCTATTACAGGTACAAGTCCTGCCTAATTCAAATACAATGGCCACTAATGCAATTTACATTCAAATTTTCAGGATTTTTTTTCTCCTCAGTACCCAATCTGTCTGCATTGCCAGTTTGCAGACCCTTATGTTTGTGCACACATGTGGACAGGATCCCTTGCAATGACAGAGAGAGTAATTTATGTAAAATCTGTGTATAAAGTAATTGAAAAAGTTACCGTGAATGTCTACATTCATCTCTCAGGAGGGAATAGGACAGAAAGCAAAGATTCAAGAAAGAAATCCACACAAGGTGCAGGAATAAGAAAAATATGACAATAAAGGTCCAAAAATTCACCTTAACTGTTTTTGTATTACCCAAATAACCATGGAAAACAAACAAATGCCACATTCCCTAATCTTTCATGTGAGTTTCTTCTGCCCTAGATATACTTTGTCTCCTTGCAAATATTTATTTTCTTTAGCTCTTCCCTCTTAGATCTGCTCTCTTTCCTATTCTTTTTCCATCCCCAATCCTGCTGCTTGGATTGATGCCATTAGTGGAACAAAAATATGCACTAAGTAATCACTCACTGCCTTCTCATATACGGACCTCATTTAATTAGCTCTGAATAAGACCTGACCAGCCAGAAAGACAGTCTCTGAGTATGTGCAATTGCCAGAGTCACCAATGAAACCAGAACACTGATGCCATCAGTTGGCCCATGGAATAATGTGTGACATACCATTTTGCAAGAGATATAAGACACGCATCTGAGCTTCATATGACTGAAAAAAGTGGAACTGTATACATAAATACAGCAAGGAGGCAAAAAGTCACAGAAACTCAGTGACACAGCATGCCCGTACAAAAGTATAATTTGGTTCAAATTATTCAGATAATTATCCAAAAAGAGTTATGTATTCTGGTTAATACTGCCAACTGATCTCAACCTTGCACCTAGATTTAGGAAAAGGAATGTCTGAATTACATGGACACTGAAATGTGTATGTATACACACATAGCTTCATGTACACAGGGCAGAGTATTACCCTTGCCTTTCATATCTGAGGAAAAGAACCCAAGAGAAGCTTCTCTGCAGATTTTAGAAGCAGACAAACATCTGTACAAATAATTTCCTCATTCCGTTACTCAGAAGCCAACCCAAGAAGAAGCATTAGCACCCTGATTTCAACTAATTAATTTCATGTTAAATTGTATTTTACCTCTCTTTTGCTTTACTGCAGTACTCTTGGTCCTACTTTAGAAAATTTACGTATGTTTCCATGCAAATAACTCTGAAACCTCAAGTCTTTCTACTCTGGTTTCTGATTCTGTTACGGGACTGCCACCCATTCCTAAAACTAAGGCTATTAACAGCTGTAAAATCTCCTTCCTTGTAGTTGCTTAACTTCAATGGCAATTTTAGATTAAAATGAATTCACATGAATAAATAAATTGGAATATTAAAAATAGAACTATAGAATGATAAAAGCAATATAGATATTTTCGATATAACACAAAGTTTTTAATTGAAACACCGAATCTTCAATTTGCTCCTAAATAAAACGGTAACCTTCACTTGATTGATTCTAGGAGTGCTGCTGATATATCTTGTTATAGTGGCATGAATCACATATTAATTAACCATTTGGGTAATTAAAATGTTTTTATTCTTTAAAGATTTTAGAGATGGAGCCAAATATCTATCAGACACGTTTGAAATTTACAGTATCCATACTGAAGGAAATTTAGTGCAGAATAAGAAAATACAGGTCTGGCTGGCTACTATATACTTTGAGGTAAGTATTTTAGCTTACTTGCTGTATAATGATATGTACAAACTGAGTTGATCCAAGAGATAAATCTGTTCATCATGAGGATATATTTGATGTAATCCTTACAGCTAAAGGTAAACAAAGCTTCTTCATGTTTACAGGAAATCTACTAGCGTTTACAGCTTCTGTGGAAATTCAGTGTTTCTCTGAGTTCCAAAAAATCAATTACCTGTGTGCAGAAACCTACCTGTACAGCATTGCTTTCTCGTTCTTAGAGTAACAAAGAGCTCCTTAGAGTACTTTAGCAATTCACACATTTATTTTCTCCACACACACAATGGCCAAAATCCCACCTTACTCACGCCGGTAACACCAGAAATACACATACCGTCACTGCTTTTACTAAAAAACATACCCTAATCTTTATAATTGATATATAATGAGTGCCTTCAGTTTGTTTCCTTTTGTTGACTAGACAAGCGTGCCATCCCCCAGCGTGGGCTCTGCGCACTGGCCACCCCCCGGATCCTCTACTGAGACCTGCTCCTGCCTCTACTCTTTCACAAACCTCCCCTCCCTTCCCCAGGGCTTCTTCCTCCTCTGGGTCCTTTTCTCAGCACCCTTTATCAAACAGCTTCTCCTCACCTTTAGGTTTCTGCCCAGCTGCCCTGAACAAAGCTCACCCAGGCTGGTCTCCCACACGCCTCACCATATGCCCACCCACTTACTTGCAGTTGCTCAAACAACCCGAGGCCTTTAGCTGCCTCCACGGTTTGAATACTATCACTTGTTTATGCGTTACCTTTGTTTTCCTTACATTTCTTTTTTATTAGTCTTCTCTCATCTCTTATTTCCACTCCCCGTCCGGGATCACCACTTGTACTGGCTGTGAGTGCGCGGGCACCCCTCGCGCTGTGAGGGGAGGCGGGGGAGGCGGGGGAGGCCCCAGCCCCGGGGCGCGGCCCGGCCCGGCCCCTCGGCCCCCTCAGGGGAAGAGGGTTTCGCAACAGACAAAATGGCACCCGGCAGTGAGGTGGAAAAGGTGAGAAACAGCCCTGTGAGACGGGAGGGGAGGAAGAAGGGGTGCTGCGGGCCTCAGGCCCAGACCAGGGTGGGGCAGGTTCACCCGCCAGGCAAAGGTCGAGGTCGAGGATAGCACAAGGCAACATTAAAAAGAAGAAAAAAAAAAGACGAAAAAAAAAAAGAGGAAATATTAAGTCTATGCACAAGTTTGGTATTTATCCCAGGTTTCATTAAGATTCTTGTCAAAAAAGCCCTCTTGAACACCTCGACAACTAGCACATTATACTGTCAACTCTAAACTTCTGATGAAAATTACATATGCACATAAATTTATATGTCACCCCAAGGAGTATAAAAATATACAGGTACTATAAACTATATTTCTATACACCAGTTCTTGCAAGTGCTAGCCACAACAAAAGAGACTTTCTTGTGTACCTGCATGTATTCTGGCTTATGTAAGTTCAGCAGGAACTTTTGCTCTTATTCCAAAGAGTTTTCCCAACAAATCACACAAAAATCAGCAACCCTCTCCACACAGAATCACAGAATTGTTTAGGTTGAAAAAGACCTAAAAGAAGATCATCAAGTCCAACCATTAACATACCACTGCCAAGTTACCACTAAACCGTGTCCCTCAGCAACACATCTACACGTCTTTTAAATATTTTTAATACCTGTAGGAATGGTGACTCAACCCTTCCTTGAGCAGCCTGTTCCAATGCTTGACAACCCTTTTGGTGAAGAAATTTTTCTTGATACCTAACCTAAACCTCCGCTGGCACAACTTCAAGGCTGTTTCCTCTTGTCCTATCACCTGTTATGTGGGAGAAGAGACCAACCCCTTCCCCGCCCGTGCTACACCCTCCTTTCAGGGAGTTGTAGATCACGATAAGGTCTCCCCTCAGCCTCCTTTTGTCCAGACTGAACAACCCCAGTTCCCTCAGCTGTTTGTCATAAGACTTGTGCTCCAGACCCCTCATCAGCTTCCCTGCCCTTCTTTGGATGCACTTCAGCCCCTTGATGTCTTTCTTATAGGGAGGGGCCCAAACTGAACACCGTACTCAAGGTGGGCCCTCACCAATGCCGAGTACAGGGGGACAGTAGTCCCTTCCCTACATTATTCAGGACCTTTAATATTAGTGCACTTCAGATATTCCCTAGCACTGTCCAACCACAGTACATAATATAATTTCAGTATTTAAACTTTTGTCCCAATCTCTGTTGAAGAAAAGATATTCCTATGTTAGAATCTTTACGTTTCCACGCTGCAATAACCTTGCTTGCATGTCTACGTAACACATGCAAGATCTTTTTTCATTTCTCCTCAATTGGAAGAGAATGGCTCAACTGCAGATCATAGATCTTAAACAACTGGCGTCAAGTTGCAAAAGCCTACATTGGCAGGTCAACAGTTAGAAGTCCTTTCTCTACACATCTTCACTTACCAGCAGGTCAACACAAATATTTAAGGGCTGAGTGCATCTGTGAACAAAGCAAGCCAGTGCTGGTGAAGAGGCATGAATTCTTCCCCCTCATAGTGTGTCTCACACACGCCACAGCAAACTACCAGAAATCTGGGGCTACTGTCCCTTTACCGTCTCAGACAAAATCCACCAGATGGTAGACCCAGCCCATAGATCTGATGACTCGTGTGCTTTATTTGCTGGCAATTTTGAATACTGTCAAAATTCCTCCACAAGGCTGACATCACCCCTCCGCATTTTTCATAATACTTCTCAGCAGTTCAAGTTTTCTTACCACCAAATCTTGTTCCCTAAGGCCTCATGCTTCCAGAATATTGTTTTCTACCACCTTCTGGCAAAAATATCTTTCTCCATTATGAAAAGGATTATACATATTCCTGAAAGCAGCAAGCATTTGGAATAGTTCTGACCAAGTATTGTCAATCACTACATGCAATAGGGGAACCTGGAATTCCCTTAGCTGTGGTAGACAGTCCCAAATGCTGTAGCTTTCATAACTTTCTATACAGTATTCTGGGCATCCTGAGCTACAGAAATCTGGGGTCTACAGACGAGGCAGATATAGAAGGACAAGCTAAATGTTGGCACAAGGAGATGCGATTTTGCCCTTAGTGCACTGAGGGAAAGCCATCTAATACGTTTCCAGGCTGGATCCAACTGCTTGTTTTAACTCAGTATCACACTGTAAGGACTACACAAACAGCAAAACAACTTTGGGATTCCCAAGGTGTGCATATGTAAGCATTTTAGTTAGAAGTGTTTTGGAAGCTAACCTGGAGGGTGCTCTCAGGAGTGTACCCTCTGCACATTGAGCTGGGAGATAGCTTGTGAGTCTCAGTTAGAGTTAACACTCAAGTAAGTACCTGCTGAAGCAACAATTAGAATTCTTTTTCCCAGACTTATCATCAGCTAAGAGTGAGTAAGAAACAGCAGGAGTGTCATATATCATGTTCTACTTTAACAAAAAATCTGGACTTCAGGCTCCTGGAGCTAAGGAGAAATTCCTTAACTTCCACCAGATGTAGAATACATATTTTCCTTTCAGGGCAGTTGCTGGAATAAATGTCTGACACTAAGCAGTGAGTGCTACTGCAGGCCTGATTTCATTCAGTCCCCGCCATCCTCTAAAAAAAGGTAAACAAACACTAAGTATGTAGACAATTAATGATTACTAACATGTTTTCTTATGAGATCCAGGATAATTCAGTGAAGACTTTTCAGATGAGGGAGGCAGAAATTAAACACCACTTTCACAGACCTTACATGCCTTCAGACTTGCTTTTATATATGACCTAAGTGCTACAATAAAAGAACACAGGAGGGGCAGAGCCCCACTGCAGCATTCAAAGCACACTCGTGACATTACAACATTCAACCACAACAGAAGGCTTCACATGGATCAAATGGATTCTTACTGACCACAGTGCAGAAAGTTACTGTAGGAGCTACCTTCTACCTGGAAAAGAAACCAGACTTGTAAATACCACAGATCAGGATCAATAAGTTAAAAATAAATAAATAAAAATATATATAGTATCCTCTGTCCACGTTTCCCCATAGCATTTTGAAATCCATACTCAAGTTTGTAAATTTTTCAATTTTACTGACGTTAGTAAAGGGAGCACAAACATCTTCAAATCACTAAATAGAAATATAACGGAGATCATTAAAGCACAGAATTTTATACCTGTCTATCATTCACTTTACCTACATACTTGGGGGGGAGCCTATACACAAATACACATGCACAATGGTGCAAACCATTTTCATCTGATAATTTCAGCCAATAGAGCTGTGAAAACCACAAAGTCCCACCTTCAAAGCTATCAGTGTTATTATAAATGAGTCCTTCTCTTTTTCCCCTCTCTCCCACAAATACATACACATAGATGAGCTGCCAGTTCTATTTATTAGACTCCTCATACACAGAGAGCAGATAGCTCATCTGCATTTTATCAGGTGTCTGTATAATTAAAGCTTATTGCAAACAGAGATATTATTGGTATATTTTATTACTTGTCTATGAGCAACTGAACAAAATAAGAGGCATAAATGAATGCAGTTTTACAGTACTTTGTTTTAAACAAATGTCACTACCTACACACACACACCTAATTATCAGTTCTTACACATTCTGCCAAATATCAAGCCTATAGTTCATAAGCCAGACTCACGACAGGCAGTAAATATATTCTCCCTAATTTAAAATTTTATTGCGAAATACCCTCTGCACTACGTTAACCTACACTAAATCACACCATGCAACACCAGCCTTACCAGTGTTTACTTACTCATGCAAAAACGGAAAACAGTACAAATTCTTATTTCCAGAGATCTGTCCTAAACGCAACGTAGCTGTATGAACAAATTTTGAAACAGTGCAGGATGAGAGACTAAAGCTGTAAAAATGCTGAAAGATTAAAAATAACGAGTGGCTTTTGATTAATTACATTTTTTTAAGACTCACATTCAGAGCACAGGATCTGCACATGCCTTTCAAAAGTTCCCCAGCAGTTCTACACTAGACTGTATTAAAATGTAAATTTTTACCTAGGTCGGGCAGAGCGTGTCATAACCATGGATCCACTGTATTACTGTTGGGTCGGATTGTATTTAGCGGTATAAGTTACTGATGGCCATCAGATATCTCCATAACAAAGAAGATTATGCTCAGGAAAGTGTATTTAAGTGAGGTCCCTGGAAGGAACTCAAATTCAAGTCTTCTGCTTCTTA
>JAOTQQ010000023.1:3492635-3574782 GCA_026546715.1 Gallinago undulata
AAAAGTCAAAATCTCAAACATTAAAGGTGTTGAAAAACTTGGGGGGGGGTGGGGGGGTGGAAGAGGGGTAGAAAAATAAGCAGATTTATAGGAGTGAGCTGTTTTCTATTTTATTTTAGATACAGTTCCTGCACTGGATCTTAAAATCGTTGCAGGAAATAAAGATAGTGTATATCCAAGCAAAAGATATGTGAAGCTTGTAATTGAAATTAATTATATATTCTTTACATTTTCCATTCCCTTTTAAAGCTGGACAGGTGGGAATGCTTTTGCTCTTAAGTTACAGAGTCAGTTTCAAGCTCTGTAAATCCATTCCAGTCAAACATTAGGCTTTCAGAGCACTCCCCCAGCCAGCTTTGTCCTCAAACATTCCTTCACAACCTTACCCTGTTTAAAATCAGACTGGCCCATCCCCCAGGTCACCCTGGCTGGCTGCCCATCCACACATTTATGTCTGCCTTTTGAGTGTTTTCAGAAGCCCATTAAATTGTGCCTTGGCAGGCCAGACGCATTCAACTCGCCCTAAGACCCAACCAGAGAAGGTTATCAAATTCCCTCGTCTTTGCCAGACATATAAAGCTTGAAGTTCTCTAGCCCTGTGAGGAAGCTATGCAGTTGCACAAAGATGTTAGAACTTGTAAACATGTCATACAATATTATAATATGACTGTGGGGCATAGATATGCACAAAAGTTGGGAGGGCTCAGAGACAGAGAGGCTGCCCTCTTGATGGAGCTGTCTTAAAGCATTTTTTTCTTTCTTTTTTTTTTTTTTGAGACAACACAATTGGAATTAGCTTCCATAAAGAGGCTGACACCACTTTCTTAAATCAAGCAGGCTTGACAATTTTCTTTATATGATCCTCTGTGAATCTTCTTGTCTGAAAGAGGAAAACAAGGCACAACACACTTGCACCTTCTACTGGGTAACAACAGAAAAGAGGAAAAGAGAGAGAAAAAGTTAAGTTCTACTGTATATGTAAGATTCAGAAAACACTTATTACAAACTTCTGCATATTTCCATCCTTAAAAGAAGTTATTTAAGTACCTTTCCCACTGCCCCATTCTCAACAAGGGGCTTTCACTAGCCTCTTTGCAATCTTGGATCCTGAGCAATAGCTTCAGAGCAGAGCAGAATTCTGCCCACTAGTGATAAATTTTACACAACTCACGATAAGATGACAACATATCACTCTGAGCATGCAATTAAACCAACACGGATAGTTTGAAGGTAAAGTTCATTCACTGAAAACAATCTGAGGAAATGGGATTTGTAACACGACCAGAAACACAGCAATCAAGAACAAAAATTACATTTAAAATACGCACACACAAAAATCAGAACTACTCTGGACACAAGATAATGCAAAGTAGCCTTGCCAGAAATGAGCTGCAAAATACCTTCATTTTCTCATACAGTGAAACCCTGATAAAATCACAACTGTTAAGGTCATACAGTATATCAGGTGGAATCACAGTCTTTAGAACTCCATTATTAATGCACACAACCTCACAATCAAAGAGGATAAGAGCACAGTTCCCAGATGCCAATGATTTGATCCTATCTTATTTGGCTGTTTACATTTAAATAATGTGGCTGTATAAATTTAAATAATAAGAACCACCAACAGATGGAATGCAGTGAAAAAAATGTGCCTTCTATGAGACCCTGAACATATACTACACGGTGCTTTACAATTTATTTGAGCAGAGCTCATATTAAAAAAAAAAAAAAAAGACTCATTTCTTCTGCCATTATGGAAATAAAAGGACTAGTGCTTTAGTTCGTTGCTAGCACTGCCAAAGAAACATGCAGTTCTCTAACCTCCAGTACAATGTACCCATAAGGTACCAAGCATCAAAGCATATTAAAAGATATTAACTGCATATTTGCTTATGAACAAGATAAAAAGCTGTAGGGCCTCCAGGTTCTCAAGCTGTGAGTGGAACAGCTTTGCAATTTGCCTGCAAAACTGCATTTTGATCTTAATGAATATAAAATGGCTGCCATTAAAAGTAAAACAGATTATTTCAGGTCTTTTAGGGCCCATAGCTCTTTGACGGTCTTGGAGGGGCACTATGATCTTTCATTAAAATCTCACAGCAGGACTCCCTCACCAGCAAATCAAGCCTTGCAGTCGAGGAGATTGGCTACATTTAAAAGTAATTTTCAGAAATCTACACAGATTTTCAATTTGGTAATGAAAGCCATAAGAGAATGCAGGCAGCATTTTGTTGAATATTGTTACTAATCCAGTGCTCACATTCGTTAGAAATTAAACTGCCCCGTAACTATCACACTGATGGCAGCCTGCCATTTCAGCTCAGTTGTAATCTCCGTTTGTTAATGAGTAGCATGTGCTAATTGTTGTCAGCATCCCTGCCATACATCCCTTCCATAACAACATATTTTACCTGCTGAAAGGTGTTACCTCTTGCACTGTCAGCATCCAGTTTAAGAGAAGAAATCTCAGAATAGTAGGAAAAAAGGTTCAGTTCTGTTTGGAACAGCATGAAGTTAAAAGTACACATTTTCATATTGATATCCAGACCCTCCAAATGCCTCATTCTGTGTATGCTACTTCTAACATTAATACATTAAGGTAATACAAAGAAAGACGCTGTGTGCTATAACGGCACAAGGAACATCAGAGGTAAATTCTCTATATTGTAGCAAAGTAAGGGATGCAGCTCCCAGTAAAGTGAAGTTGAAAGGTTTGAAAAGTTAGAGTGATCATATCTCATTATCGCAAACAATGTAAGGGGGGGATTAAAACAAAACCTGACCTGGAGCTGCAATGAGACTGGATTGGGACAAGAAAGATTTGACTCAGAGTAAATTAGTCAGAGCTGATGACTGTGCTGCCCTCAGGTGGAAGGTCTTGTCGGGAGGGGGAGGCCTCCGCTTGCAATGCAAACCAGGAACAAAATAAAAATAATAAGAAAAATAAAACTCGGCCTTCGTGGATACAACTAACCAAGAAGTGTGAGCAAGAAGGGTTATAATTCATGAATTCTCAAATAAACCAAATGTGAATTGAATTATGGCAGAAAAGAACAATTTTCATCTAGTGAATTGTAAATTGAGTTTGTTTCCAGTTCATATTTGAAATGCAAGGTTGATGCTGGCTCTTCATTTTATTTTTTAGCTGGGGGGATTCTAAGGGAAAATACCAAGTTAAAATAACTAAAATCTTATTGAAGAGCTCTCCCACACATACCATGTGACTGACACACATTCTCTGAAGCATATTTAGTATCACTGCATCAAGTAGATTAGTTGTTAAACTGCCATAAGCAACAATATCATATATTGCTACATGCTTAAAATTATTCAAATCAGTTTTGTATACATACACAGGGTCTTTTAAAACAAACATTTTCTTTTTTTCAATATGCAGGAGCAATCTGAAAGCAGTGATTTTACATGATATTCTAACCAACAGGAAACAGTCTTGTGAACTTACCTGGTGTGCTTATTCATGAATGCAGAGCAAGGACTTTCCTTGGGGTTTTAAGGGATGTACAAAGTACCCACAACACCTCTACAATAACAAGATACTTCACTCCAGGGCAGCCAGCTAATCGGGGTTACAGCATCTCTCAGATTGCTCTAAATAGAGTCCAAAGCAGAAAATCAGCAACTTCAGTGGCAGAACACGCAAGAATGATTAACCGCCACACCCAGGTGATTGGAAAGACAAAATACAAGGGATCAGTCCGATCTGCTGGAATCTGAAATGATATTTTTTTTTGCCAGTTTCTTGCTTTTTATTGGGCCAGAAGCAGTTAGCTAGAACACCTTTACATGTAATTTGAGACCAGTTAAATTTTTCCAAAGCAAAAGACAGTAACAAAAATGTGCTGCAGGTTTGATTTCAGGGTTTTATCTTGTATTTTTTCACTTAGCTGAACACTGTATCTTCTAATTCGTCCTGCCACATAGCACCATACTCATTGTGACAGCAGTATCCTTATACATGATGTTTCACTATTGTACCTACCATGGGCTGGCTGAACGATGCAACATTATCAACTCCACCTAATATATATTGGCCCACAGAGCAACATATAATCTCATTTTTCTTCTGTCACCAGAAGCAGCAGGTGAATTTACAGAGGACCGGTTCTTCAAAGCTAGGACAGAGGGCATGTCTAGTGATGCTTTGCTGAACTTGGCAGAAATACCTGCTAGCTTTGGTCCCGTGTAGCCTGGGCTACTTAGATGGGTGAGCTCAGCCTAGGTAATACCTAAACACTGATGTGCTTGGGCTTGCACCAAGGGATGGTGAAAACCTTTCCCGCTTGATGTACTCTGCAGCTCAACTGTAAACCCATACTTGCTTAAGGACTGGTGTCCAAACTGTTCAGGATCCAGGAAAGATTGCATTTGAGTGCAGACAGGAAACAAAGGGCTCTCATCCATCTCAAAAGTATAAATATAAGGTTACACTGCAGCAGGTAGCTTTCCCTTAACTAGCTTTAAACTAAGTTTAGACTGGTAGCAGTGTAACTGTGGCAGCACTGAGCGGTACATGGTTCCAAAAGTACAACCCAGAAGCAGAATAAACATTGACACAGTAGCCTATGATGAGGTGTCTGCAAGGCCACCTGTATACAGTGGAGTTCAAAGCAAGCCCAGAGCAGGCACACAGATTTCAGTCACGTCTTTACCTGCAGTGCAAACGCACCCCAAAAATACTTCTGTTAAACCATACCGGGCAAATGTGCTCTCAGTGAAAGCTAAAAAATGTCACACAGAGACTTAGTACAGTGTTGCTACTGTGATATAAATTCACACCTTAGGCATGCTAATATCCCTCCAAATGGGGATGAGAGAAAGGTAACAGCTCTGTGAGGCAACAGTCTTGCATGTTCCCCCACACGGGGATAAACTTTAGCTGGTTTTCAAACATAATGTTTCAAACAAAGTTCAGGACCAATATGTTTTGGAACTTTAGACATTTGGTTCTGGCATTGCCCATTATTAGTCTTAAAAACAGTGTTTCCAATGAAGTTATTGATAAGAACAAAAGGAACAGCCACACAAACAAATCTTTGTAAGTTTAGCTTTTAAATTGTCTTCTTTAAAAAAAACAAACCCTCAATAACTTCTGTATTTAGCAAATAAATTTTTTGAAAGCACCTAACTACATCTCTGTAATCTTTTGTTTTCTTGCACAAAAAGGTAAACTAATTACTGTCTGTTACAATGAAGGATCCATTTTGGGAGACCTAGGAGAACTGACACACCTTATACCTTTTTATATAAAGGCAAGTAAAAAGGAAGCAATTTTTTTGTATGTATGTGTAACATTCTGAAATAATTTGGCTATAAAAAATATTAAAAATCATGTCTATCTTATTAAAAAGGAAAGGCATTCGTTACATTAATTTTCTAGTGTAACGTCCTAAGGACAAAACCTGTTAGTTTAAACATGACCTATGTTTTAAAAATGTGACCCAAAAAAGACTGAGTAGTTTGGGGGTTTTCTATTCTATAGCTACTCTCGAATCCCTTTTGCAGGAGCTTTCCATTCACACATTTTGCATCCAGATGTTACTGCTAGTTATGGAACTTGGTGAATTAGCTCAGGACTTTGAATACCATGTCACATTCCTGAGGAAATAGGCCCTCCTGAAAAATTAGCTGTCCTAAGTACAGTAGCTAGCAAACAGGGAGGAGGAGAAAACAGTAGCAGTGTCAAAAGAAACGAGGAGTGGAAAGTCACACTTATAAATAGAAGTCTCATGTGGACAGAATTTGAACAAAACAGCAGGAGAACAGAGCTAATAAAGCTGAGGGCAACATGGCATAATCATAGTAATGGCAGCATGGCATAATCATAAACACCAGGTTTTGATTCCGTCTTCTTTTCCACACCCTTTATACAATGCTTCAGATTGAGATTTTCTAAACAGTCATGTCCAGAAGGAAAACAGCACAAATTAAAAAAATGAGCCAAGCCTCACAGACGTTTCAGAGGGATGTAGCACCTTTCCTATATAATACCCTGTGCATATTGAAGGGAGTAACCTAACATTTTCACTTATTGCTTGATCCGGTCCACAAGTTTTTATTTGAGCATGGGTCCACTGAAGTTATGAGAACTCCAGCATGACCATAAAAACCACTCTGGATTCAAGAGTTCACTTATATTCACTCTGGATTCATGAGCTCAGATCTTCCTTGGTGAAAGTTTGCTAGACAAGCTCCAGACAAAGGGGACTACATACGTTATAAACTTGATCCTGCTGAAGTATATGGCCAAAATCTGACTTCAATAGGGACAGAATTTTATCTTAGAATTTAAAGAGACAAAACAGAGAAATCATAATATCAAACATAATCGAGACAGAAAATGTCTTGGAACTGAAAAAGGCTACAAAATAAGCATTTTGTTCTTACCTCACCAAAAATGGGCACCATCTGCCCTATTTTTTTCTCTCTCTAAAACAGCATGAAAAATTCTGCATTCATCATCTGATACACTTCTTGATATATAAAGGTGGTTATTTAAACAGAAACTGAAGATGTCTACTTAAATCTGTTAGATCAGTAAAATATCTTAAGTAATTTTATTTCTATTTGATCTCCTGCACTGAGTGGACCTCAAAATCAGCCAAGCCCACAGCTTCCAGAACAAGTCCAAGGTCCACAGTCTGTAACAGTGCTTACTGTCGTTCCAAAACACAATGAATCTTTCTGAATGTATTTCAAGATCGCTTTTTTTTCCTGCTACAGAGTTGTCTGCAGACAGTCTAGCTTTTTTCCAACCTCATCTATTATTCACAAAAAGAATTATTTTTACAGAAGCTAATGCTTCTTTTCCCCAACTTTTTTATGATCAAGGTGACTTATAAACAACTGCAATAAAAATGGTTGGTTGTTTTTTTTTTTCCTCCATACAAGAGCATTCTCAATAATGTTTCAGAGAGAGCAGAGAGGCTAAAAGATACGTGACATTCATAGATTTCACCCCTGGAGCCACAAAAACCACACAAGCAATTTCTTCATTTGACCAAAATGAATGGTCATCACAAAAACAAATGTAAGTTTGGTATCACTGATTTGGCTGAGACAGCTTAGGGGCTTGAACTTAATAGACTTCCTCTGACAGATTAGGATCTTCTGGTATGTCTGCATCATCCTGTCAGAGCAGATAGCCAAGTCCAAACCACAGGCATGGGGCTGCCCTTGATCCATAACCTTAGAATACAAAATAACCGGCTAAAGAATGTAATAAGACTCCCAAGGAAATACCTTTGAAGACAGTATTCATTTTACTTGGTGGTCTTTTATAGAGGGAGAAAAAAAGAAGACAATTAAGCATTAAGAACTGATTGATGCTTAAACAAAATGCCTAACAGTAAAAGCACATTTCTATATTCCAAAGGACCAGGCAAAGCCATCCCTAAGAACGGATTAACTACTATCAGATGATATTACTACTGGATTAATGGTGTTTCACATTCACTATATTTTTATACATATATATATATTTTAAAAAAATCTCTTTTAAGGAGGATATAAGTGATTTGTATAAAATCTAAAAGCCAAAAAACCCTAGATTTTATTTTTACAGCAATGTGATGGATAGCATTCTCTTTATTTATACATCCTTAATTGAAGTAATTTTTCCCCCTTTGTCTGGAACTAGGCCTTGCATTTGAAGTCAATTGTTTTCAGAGTACTATAGCTCATGAAAACAGGCAAGCAATGTATGACTCCAGAAGTGATGCTTTGTATTCCAGTGGATATTTTAAGATGTTCTTATTTTAGAGAATTGTTTTTGTAATAGATATACTAAAGGTGATCATTTTACTTTATTGCTAGTCATTGCTGACTGAAAAATTTTGCCAGATGAAAGTAATTACTGTGACTATATTACTTTTCTAACTTACTCAGTGTATTGTATCTAAGATACTCATAGCATGAAATTCTGGATCCTCATTTGCAGAAAAGAAAGTCACATTGTTCTGTACTCTGGCCTTAATTATGTAAAGCCCATGTAGATGTTATCCTGTTTTCTTCCCCACCTGTATATCTTATATCTACCAAAGGTTACAAGAAAACTCCAATCTAAACTAGAATTGTGCAAATGACAAAGCCAAACAACATACTCAGATGTTTGTGTTACGAACGAGAAAAAAGACTCTGCTTTGAGCAGAACCAAATCACTCAGGTGAAATTTTTAAAACAATGCAAGGAGGAACCATATTCTTATTCAATGTTAGCCACTACTAGCCAAAATTATACAATAGAAAAAATAATTTGTTGACACTTCCTCAGGATTATAACCCCGGAGATGAAAAACAGGCCTTTGTTTCTCTCACAAAGTCACATCTGCTTGGAGTAGACTTTTTTCAATTCAAACCATAGTAACACATGCATGATAAATTCACCGTTATAAATATTTACCATAATATCCATCTTCTTGGTTCTCCTGCTACCCTAACCAGCAGCGATGCTGCCATAAATTGGGGGAGGTATTCTGCAGGAGGTACAAGCAGCTGTCGTCATATTCCTGGAAACAGCCATCCAAGAGGAAGCAAATGACACAAGAGAGACAGTAGAAATTGGGGCAGACTCCATATTTCAATTCTATGCTCCTCCTACTCCACTTACAAGCTAACTAACTATGGCATTCTGGGTTAAAGACAACCAGAGGATTCAGAGATATTGGTGGAGTAGCTAGCAATGTATCTGGTCCACTGAGATGCTTTTGGTTTTATCTTGCTGAAAACATTTCAATATCTGGAACAATTGAACTACACCTAAAGGATTGCAAGGTGAACCACCTCCGCTACCAAACTCATGGAAAAATCATTCTTTCAAGCACGCACACAGCTTCCCCCCACTTTTTTTTTTTTTTTTTTCATTCTCCCCTTACCATGAATTACCATTATTGACAAGTGGCAATTTTTTCTGAGCAGTAAAGTTGTTATGCTGTGTGAAGGACAACATTTCCCTGTAAAAATTGCAAATGTCCACTTCAAAATTCATCTTCTTCCAAAAGAGAGACTTACACAATTGCTACCCTCATGATCTGTGACATCTCCTTCAGGAAACGACACAGAAGCCCCATTCATTGACACTGGATGAGGGTAAGAAGGTTTTAACTTCCCAACTGCTCTGTAACCTACGGACCACTGTGAGCCCAAGTACAAGTACTTCATGGTGGCTGCATAAATTTCAACCCCATTCACTGAGGCTCTACATAAGGAACATAACAGTGTTGGAATAAAGAAAGGAGGTAGACAACAAACAGCTTAAAACTTAGATGAGGTGGTTCCTGCATACAGAGCTTTCTTTTACTTAAGCTGATTGATACCTTTGTTTCTTTGCCTTAAAAAAAAATATAATCTTACCTTCTTTGTCTGGGCTACCATGAACTAGAAATGCAGTTCAGAGGAACTAATCACAACTACAAAAAAGCAAAGCCTCAGTCTTTATTGTTGTATTCTATGCAAGGCTCCGTTCATACACAACAGAGCTAGAAGGGGAGTACTGGAAGACTTACTTACCCACTTTATTGTGATATTTCACAACAGCATTTCTGTAGTTATTCAGTGTCCAAATACATATCTATCTATCTACCATAAATGTTTTCATCTTAATCCTTAGCATGTAGGACTTTAAGCTTTGTTTTTTCCCAATGTTTCCATCAGCATTATTTGTTATTAAAGAAAAAAAAGCTAAAATAAGATTTCTTTAAAAAGGCAATTAAGCACTATAATATAATAAGTGGAATGAACAATAAGGAGTTGTACTGAAATATATGCCTTGTGCAGTAGAGAACTGGTGTTTCAGGAGATTAACAATTACGATCACCAGTCCTCTTCTGTTTCTGTAATACTCCACACAATCTTTTTTAAATTACTTTATTAACCTTTCCTCCTAGCACAGAAGTGCCCGATTATAGATAATATTTCAAAATCATCTGAGGTGTAAGTGTGTTTGATTTGCTCAGTAATTATTTGTCTACTTTATTACATTGACCAAGCACACAAGCTCCTTGACCAGTTTTATTTCAAGTCCAGTTAAGAACAGGGTCGTATCATTTTGTGTGATCACTTCCATTGGACCCCAGAGTACCTGAAATTTCATAGGGGAGCTGGTAACTTGGACATGAATATCTCACACTTTAAACAGGCAGAAATCAGTGAGTGTATTGTCATTTAAATTTAAGGGGCCTGTTCATAAAGGAAAGGTTTAGTGCACATGCGAATGAAGTGTCTTTATTCACTGCATTTCAGGCCAAAGACATTTAAGCATGGGCATGCAAATTTGCCTTTCTAAACCTAAAAGGGTGTAAAAACCCTATGTATTTGTCAATACATGCTCTTCCATGATAATTTATTCCCAACATTTCACACCACACATTATATCAATTTGGATCTGAAGTATTAGTCCATTACCAGCTCTACTACTATCTGCAGCTTCACACTAAACATGATGATCATAGAAAAATATGCATTTCTTAAGAGACAGGCCTAGAGAACACAATCAAGTATGAAAATAAAAAATGCAATGAAAAAGTTTTCCTGCTCTAACTTTGCAGCTTTGTGGGAAACGAAAATAATATTTACATTTTTTTAAAGATGAAAATGCAATGAGATGAAACACTGTACACAGTTTATTCCTGAGGGCCACCACTAGGATAAAATCATAAAGCCTGGGGACTTTGTTTACTGTCCACAATCAACAAATCCCGAAATCTCCATATGCAGCAGGTTTCTAAAGCTCTGTTAGTAATACTGTATATTGCTGGTCAACTCAGTCACCCATAGAATTACAGTGTAGGGTATGGATGCCAGTATTTTAGACCCAAACCGAGCATAAAAAACATAAAGTAAAATTCGGTGTCAGCACAAAGTTGACAGCGAATGATTATAACAGCTTCGAAGCTTGAAAAAGAGTGTAAATAACTAGGATCCCCCGCGGGCTCACTCAGCCTGCATACATAACAACTGTGATGGACAGCCACTATGGTAAAGTATAAAAAAAAAAAAAGTCACTCTGCAAAGATGCAAAAATCTCTCCTGCAATGACTCTTAACTGTCACCTTTCTGACTAAATCAGCTACTTTTATAGAGGAAAAAGTATCTATATGGTAAAGGTGCACATTTTCGGGTACAGCCTGCTACTTTAACAAGTAAACCATTAATATATTTTTCAGTGCTAATAAGCCCAAGAATTTTTATTTCTTTAAAACAAATGATTCAAAGCTACATGTTACTAAGTCCTTTCTCTCAACCATCACCCAATTAACTGCAGTAAAGAGACAACCCAGACAACAGAGCAAAAGAATTTCAAAGAAGCCATGTATATGAACATAAGAATGAAAATACCCTTATCTACCACCACATAAATATGAGCATGCTTTTTCCTTGTGACTGTTTTTTCCCTCCTACATATGCACATATGCAAGTACAATATGCCCATGTAGTAATAGCTTTAAAGTGCTGGCAAATTGCAAGTGGGCAGGTGCAATGGGTCCTCAGACTCTGTCAGACATGTGACAGCACTGTGATTATGTGGTCCCTCTTCATCATAGTTCCTGGCTGGGAGCGAGGGAAATAGGAAGTACTAGCTTATGCCTACAACTACATTTTTAAAAATCAATTAGCAAGCAAACTATTTAATTAACTCTTCCCCTGCCCCCACCCCCCCATTATTTATTTCATGTAAGCTTTCAATTTTAGATTAAAAAAGCGTAGGTATTAAAAGTTTACTATTTACCCATTTTGGTTATATTTATCTGAACTAAGTAGATGCCTTGAAATACCAGCCTTTGGTCATTGGACTGTTTTTTCCAAGAGCTTGATTTTAATTTAAGCTAAACAGGAGCTCATAAAAATGACATAGCAGAGACATTTGTGATGATCAGGCAGTATCTACTGAGAAAACAAGTGCATCTAGCAAAAAGAAAAGAAAAATTCTCTCATGAGAGAATGGTAAAAAACCATGATAAAATTCATGGTGAGCTATGGAAAAACAGAACTTCTCATCTTGCAAGATACTAAATGCTCTCTTCCTTCATAAAGAGAATCAAGTGTTCAAGACTTTGTAGGTTTTGCTCATCAATTTGGTGAATCAGAAACATAAATTATGGTTTTATGAAATGAAAGAGGCGCTATTAGGTCTCTGAAAATCCTGAACATTTTCAAGGATGACCCTCAGCTTACTTTCACCCATAGCTATGCAATCTTTATGTTTTGCTGGTGCTGTTTGATCTTTCTACTGCTGTTTATTCAGAAGCTTGCAATTTCTTTCCTCACTTGAAAGAACAGTGATATCAAAAGGCCATTGCTGAAAACCAGCACAGCTGCAAGTATTTGGTTTAGGACACTTTGTTTTCTTTGTGCTATAAAAAGGTGTCACATACTCAAGATGTTACCTCAAAAATTAATTAGAGTATCTGAATGGTGGGATAGGTTGATCTTGTACAAACTTTTGCAGTGTTATTCTACTCAAGGAAATACAGCTCTTTACGTGACACTTGACTTGGCTGAAATAGCAAACAAAGGTGGGCACCCAGTACTCTGTTTGTGGGCTGTTAAGTATATATTTCCTTTCAACTGACTGACAAGATACTAGCTCAAGTAGACAGCCTTAAGTAGTTCTCTGCACCTCAGCTTACCTGCATAAAAGAGGCAAAATATTTACTAGTCTATTAAGTATAGCGTTTTAGTTCTTTAGAAAGAAACTGGTTTTATAAGATTAAAGATATGGAAATTTTGCCCAATTTCACAATTTACATCTGACCTAGTAGAGTTGCTGTTCTGACCGAAAGAAGCTGATTTTTCCTTTTATATTTTATCTTGACAATACGATGCTAACCTTAAGAAAGCAAGACAATAATGGAAATGCATTTGCTTTGAATCCAGTCTTACTAAATCCACTGACAAAAGACAAGTTATTCCTGACTTGTGCCAGAAGCCTTTGCAAAAATCTTAGAAAGAATAACAGGATACAGCAGCAGCAAAATTAAACAGCTGTATTCACAACAAAATAATAACACTGAAAAGTGAAATTCAAAGCTGCCTTTTAATGTTTTTTCCTAGGAGTGACCAACAGAGCAGCAAGCAAAGCAGTACTTGTTAGACATGCTAAGTGAAGCTGGCTTTGTAATCTCACAGAAATAAAAGGGAAGAAAATAGATATAGAAGATATTATTCCACACCAGAATTAGCATAACCCAGCACATCAGAATATTAAAATTTAACAAGGATTTCAAACCATCCTTGTATCATCAGCAGTGTCATGTCACAGGTTTTTTTATTGGTTCAGCAGAATAGGTGTAATTGTATCAATATTTTAATGCTTGATGCATATTGTCTGTGATAAATTGCTTGCATAAATAAAAAGCACCAATATTCAATTGTCAATGAAATAATCACACGTTCTAGATCTTTATTATATCATGCATTATTTAATTACAATAATCAGAATCCCTTTGAAGGTAAAACAAGATTAAAAAGGTTTTGTTTTATTGGATCTATATATTTGATTTACACTTTATATGTTAGCTTTGCATTAAGAATTTATAAGGCATCAATTCAAATGGTGATATTACAAGAGTTTATTCCATTTGTAATTAGTACAGTACTCTTAAAGTACTCTGGTTACGAGAGATAATATTTCAGTATTTTAATGAGCTTTTTAAGTATAATTGATGTAACAATCGTTGAATTACACATTTCTACCTGAAGAATAATGAAGGAAACATTTTAATGAGAAATTTAATCATTATTAGCAAATGATCTGCTAAACTGCCATTTACTGACATTTAAAAGCTTAACAGCAGAAAACTGTATTTTTGTACATCTGCATCACTACAGATGATTATCAGCTCAATTGCTCAGGTTTTCTGGTATAAATTTCTCTGTTACCTTTTTTGTTATTAAATTTAAGAAAAGCTTTCTTTGACTCACAATTGTCAGCTTCCTCTGGAAACTATGGGGCTTGACATGTATACAGATAATTTAAATAAATTAGCCCCTTTTCAGCCTTCAGCATTTTTTCAGTATAAAAGGTCTCATTCTTGGGAGTAATCATGCTTGCATCAGCTTGATTTTGATGAATGCCCTATAACCTCCCTGATAGCACCTTAGACATGGCAAGCCTACCACAGTGTTGACAGCAGTGTGTGTAACTAACACATTTTCTTTCTTTAAAAACAACCAACAAACCAACAACAAAACAAAAAAAAAACACAAAAAACCCAAACAAAACAAACAGAAGAAAACCCAAATCAATGACAATAAGACCACTCCCCCCTCCCCCCCCCAAAAAAAAAAGAAATCTAAAAAACAACACTTGAATTTTGGCATAGTTTTTGCGTGTGAGCTGTGAGAAATGCAGTACACCACCTACCTCTCCTTGATCACTTCTCTGCAGGCACTCACCCACTCAAACTAGTGTTCTTCATATATTTAACATCCTCTTTGCCACAGAATCTGCTCCATATCCCCATCTACCTGTTAACTCAACACACACAAAAGACCTCTCCTTTCCAGTGCGTTAACTGTCCAAGTTCAACTTGATGTGCTGCACAACAACATCATCTCATACTCACAACACTCCTCCCAACCTTGCAAAAACTTGCACTTTCATTCATGATATGCACCTATTGAAAGGGCTCTCCAGGACAGAAAACTGTTCCATGGACTGAATCAGTCACTACAGAGCAGACAGTAGAGGTGGACAGAAACAACACCCTCCTCCCATGCAGGAAGCCCATGTAGACATCGTAGGTGTGACATGAAACTACAGCCACAGAGGAAACATTTATCGATCTCTAGAACCACCTGATGTAGGATGAATGGAAATGCATAAACAGAGGCATGTTCTGCTCTATAATAATACAAGGCCATAATATTACACAATAGAATTTCCCATTTTTCTGAACTTCTTAGTTCTTAATTTAACTCAGTATGATTTATATAGTTGTGTGCAATCAGGCACCTCTTCACAGGCAACTCTTCAGCCAGGGGAAGAGGATTTTACTAAATTTAGAAACAATTTGTAAAAGATAGAGAAAGGTAACAAATCACAGTGATGCACAGACAAGCAAAATATACAACATGTGAACTCAGAGATACCACTCAGCTTGCACAGATCTAAGTAGGGGTGGACCTGTTCTGTACTTAGGTTAAGATGTTTCTAAATCCAAAGTAACAGGAAGTTCCTTGCTTTTATGTAAATAGTGTTGTTATTTTTGAGCAATACCAAACCATCATTGCATCATGGCACTAGACAACATTGGTCCACCATAGATAGGTTTAATTTAAAGGGGAAAAAAATAAAAAAAATAAAATTGAGGTTCCACTCTGTTCTTTTTAGGTGGTAACTCAGTCTCTGAATAAAAATCAGGAAAGTAGTACACATAAAAGTAAATTAGTGAAGCATTACTAGTATGAAGTTTCTCTCTCATGATTGCAGTTTCCACATCATCCGCTAGGAAAAATTTCCCTTTGGTCCATGTGGATCCTAAAAATTCCCTCTTTCCCAACCTTTACAAGGAGAATAGTCTAGACAAGGGGCAAAATATAAAGGCTGGATATAAAGATAACATTTGTCTTGCTAATAATGTTCTTTGCTAGCAGTGATAGAGAGGTTTGAGAAAATCTACAGTCTAATCCAAACAAGAAAACACCTACAACTACACCACCCCCCAAAAAAAACCCCAAAACACTCAACCGTGAAGAAAGAAAAGGATTAAATTAGTCTCTTCACCAGGAATATCTCCTCTACAGAGGATTTGTTCCTATTCCTAACACCACCTAAAGTAATTCAGACCCACCAAGCTATTTATCCCTGGTACCTGGACTGCCTCGTTATCACGTTTGGAAAATTTAGAAGAAAAAATTCAGTCAATTAGTTGTAATATGCTAGGTAATGTAATATGTAAATGTAAATTACATGTTACATGTAAATGTAATATGCTCCTTCAGGACAAGGAGGATTAAAAGGGATGGATGGGAAGGTATGAGCTCCCAAAAAGATGCTCTTCACCAGATGTTGCCCACCTATGTCAGGGCAGCTTTGTTTTCATACACAAAAAAGGAGGACTTGCAGCTCTTTGCCGCAGGTCAGATTCTGCTCCGGATCAAAATCCTCAGAAAGTCCAACAAAGCTTTCTGACAAAATTTCTGAACTCCGCTTTTGCTTGCGGATTCCCTCACTGTCCCAAAAAGATGTCATTCTCACTTGCATATAGTGTTTCTTCTCAGAGCCAGAAAAAGGATAGAGGAGACTCCAGGAAAAATTAAAATTCATTCCCTGGGAATTCATGCTATAGTCTAATTCATAGTGTTTTAGAGAGGACAGCTCTTTCCTCTTTAATGCCAAAAAATCTGCAAAGGAGATACAGCCATAAACTGATGACCAGCAGTCTTGCAAGGAGTTACTGGTGACCCTATGGGATCTGCATTATAACTCCAATCCCTGTGCATCAAACACAATGAAAAACATTCTCTGTTCTCCCCTTGCTCAGGAAGAAAGTTTCTGTGCAACTTCACTTGGAGACAAAGCCTTTTAAGATTCCCCAGCATGGCTCTAGCTCGGTCTTCTGAGAACTGTAAGCTTTCCAGGACAAAACTAACTCATATTATCATTAAGCAAGGACTGGAGAGACCTTATAATACAGGGACTTATTGCACAAAAAGCATTTATAAAAGTAAAACATGTCTAGAAATTATATCCAATATATATATATCTCCAGGCTCATAAATAAGACACATTCTGAAAATCGGGTGCACTGCTTAGCTGCTGCAATGATTTATTTAAGTGAGCTACCGGGGAATATCAGCAGAAGTGACACAGAAACCAGAAGTGGACAAAGGTGAGTAATAAAACCAAGCAAAAACCATGAGCCAAAAATATCTCAAAATCAACTCCACTGATGTGTTTTCACTGCTTAGAGATGTAGTGCCATTCTCATCTGGTTAATTCCAATTCAGTATTTCTTTGATATACCTTTTATAATTTTCAGTCTCATTATAGTGAAAATCATTTTTCAATGTAATTTTGTAATAAAAATGTTTCCTTATTTCTCATTACCTAAGAACATGATCTTGCACAGCTACTGAGCATGCTTACAATGTGCATAGTGTATCTTCTCTTTCTTAGCATTTAATCTCTTCATAGTCTACAGATGTCAAGAGGTTCAGATTAAGCTTGTTAAAGATCTGCTTCACTCTAACTCACTGATGATTATTTATTTAGCAGTTTTATGTAACCCTGTCATTGATAAGCACTCTATTAATTTGCCGAGGGACAAATCAACACTAGTTATTTTTCTGCTGGCTATTAGATTCAGTGCTGCTGTTTGTTACAAACCACTTGCCAGTTAATTATAAATTATGGGTCCTCTTTGCCTATATTAATTGATATCTCCTCTGCCTTTGTAATACTAGACAAATAAATTGAAGGCAAGATTTATTAAGCAGCACATGTCTTCCATCTCTTGATTAGTATTCTTTACTTTTTAAACATTTATACTTGTTTATACAGATTTGATGGCAGAACAGTACATTAGAGAACTGATCCTTCAGGTGTTTTGGGGGAGACAGGAAGACTTATTTAACAGCTTCCTACAAATTAGGTTGAAGTGACACATGATTTAAGTTAAGCAATTTTTAAATGCTCCTTTTGATTTAATAAAGTCTTAGATTATAGTATCTTTCTGTATAGACACAGCATACACATACAGAAATTATGCATACAGTTATCTGCATTGAGTAAGTGCCATGGATACACTGCTGCATTTTGCACACACAGTGTTTGTACATCTAAACACCTGCTCTCGAGTGTGAGAATATAGACACACACAGCATGTACAGACACATGTGGATATGCATTCACAGACAGATCTACATATATATCCATCTGATACATCAGGTAGCAGAGAGAGATTTCCTGCCAACTATTTTCATGCAGAAAGAAAGGATTTTCTGAATAGAGTTTCGTTTTCAAAACCTGAAGAAGTAATGAGTGGTTTCAGAACAATGGACTGTGGCCATTTTTAATTTCCATGAGTGTGAATTATATAGAGTAATTGTACAGTCTCCTCCATTTATATATGATCACTAGCTACAGGGAATGCACCCTTTCAGAGAGATGCTCACACTCCACAAAGAAGCAAGAGTCAAAATTCATGCCATGTACTTTTGAAAAGAAACTTAATTCTTTTGCTCCCTTGCCAGTGCCAAGCATAGAAATATAATGAAAAATTCAGCTCTGGAGTAACTTCTTTGGTTTCAAAGGAATTCCTAACAATTACACCGCCACTGGAATTGGCCCACAGGAACAAAATGCTACACCATTTCAGTGAATTCGAATTTTATGGCACCTCTCTGACCTTTAAAGTCTACTCTTCTATGTAATAAGGATGTGTCACACACAAGTGTTGATCCAAGTTATAAAAGGTTTTACCCTCCTGCCACTGTGACAGGTGTCAGGAACCATTGATCCCAGACATCACGGTTACATTCCAAACCTAATTATGGACAGTTTTTTTAATGCAATTAAAAGCTTCATCTACAGGGCCTTAAGTGTTCTGCTATATACTATGTTAGATAAATTCAAAGAATGCACATTTGTGACCCTGTGGATGAATGGATTGCTGTATTGACTGTTCACAAGCAATATCTTTCTCATTAATTAACTCTTACAATGCACTGATTAGTATGTGTGCATGGGTGTGTATGTTTTCTACCTGGCAGAACATTTGTATCACCCTCTGCAGGCCAGCTCACGAAGAATAATGCTGTAGTACTACTATAGATCTCCGAATTCATGGCATACTCCACACAGCTGTATAATCACTGCCCTTTTGTAACCAAAATGCCCAGAAATATATAATCACAACCAACCTGTAGCTCAAGTGCCTTTTCATGTAAATGTCTGAAAATTACCTGACATAACATACTGAAAACAAGTAGCAAGATGTAAATCAGTTATGGGCATTCTTGCAAGCATCTAGGAAGAACTTGGGGTTTGTATCATGGAAAATGCAGTGATCACATATCAGTAAAATTATCTTTTTAACTTTAAAGAGTCTGTTTAATTTCTATTTTCTTCAGCATCTTTATCTCCATATGTACTTCCAGTGCAGCTCAGATTAGAACAGTTATAGAAACCTTGCTTAAAAAAATACCACGTTGTTTATTAATGCTATTTGTCTACTTCACCAAAGCCATTTTCCAGATTTCATTCATTAATAAGGTCTGAAAACTATTGTGAAATCTGTAGACAGACAACAGAATGGAAATACAACTATAATTACTAGTACTAATGTTTAAAAAATAGATACACTTGTCTAGTATCTTAAGAGCAAGGCATTTACTTGTAAAAATAATGACTTCATAACTTTTTGAACAGGATTATACTGATGAATTCAGTATAACAGAACAATGCCAGAGCTACCTGAAACAGCAAACTCCACACAAAAATTCAAAGCAACACAACTACAGTGTGATCACATCGATGTAAAATTGGATTGAGCGAATGAGCCCTCTTTCTTAGACTGTGACTGGACCCAAACTGGTAGGGACATGGTCAACATAAGACTTTCCTAAGAGCAAAGAGCATTGTTGGGGAAAGTAGTGAAACTGAGTGTACAAAGTGGGTCTTAAACAAAAGCAGCAGACATCAGAGATTGAAACCAATTGAGAATGTCTTGGTCAGACTTCAATTTCATATGGACCAGTTTGGCTGTTTTTCAAAGAAAAGGCAGTTTGTACCCATGGAGAAAGAATAATAGCAGTGATAAAGCATTTATCTCTAGGGGGAGATGCACACTTTACAGTCTTTGCAACACAGAGAGGTTACTGGGGAAGGGGTTGGGGTAAGGGCATAACGTGCTGCAAAACCATCATCTCCATCATGGCTCTTTGTGTTCAGCTTTGTGCACAAGGTCACTGCAGAGCATCAGGCCCTTCTCCACCCGGCAAGCGAGTGAAACTGCAGCCTGCGCCCAGATCCTGTAAGTGGCACCTCAGTGCTGCATCAAACATCCACAGTGGTGTTAGTGGATCCAAGGTAAGGAATGGGTAAACCATCTCAAATAAAATAGGAAATGACCTGAACTGTTGCTGTAAACCAATTTTTTCCAGATTCACAGAAGTTTGAACAGCTTTCTTGTTCTATTTTCCATTTGCTTTCAGAAGAAATGTAAAATTGAGGCCTTGACCACTCAAGGTCATTAAAAATCCCATTAACCTTTTCACAAGGTAGGGCTTAAGTAGGGTTAATTAAGCAATATTGCTTCACAAGGGTCTGAAGAAGCATTTTTCTTTCTAGTTTCAGTATATAAGCCAGTAGGTCTGCATGCCTCCAGTAAGTTTTGTTTTAAATTTTGGCTTGTGTCCCCCCAAAAGAAACAAACAAACAAATCAGCAGAAAACCATGCAAGACCCCAAGTTCACCTGGTTATAATATGCACCCTGAAACGCATGGGTTCCATATGGCCCACTGAAAATGATACCCATACTCTTTTAAGTGTGACTCAGTGGCCAGTGGAATGGCTTATATATCACACAAAATGTTTTGAAAAAATATTTGTATGCTAGAGAAATACTCTCATTGCTGTAATGAATTAAAGAAAATACTGAGTCATTTTCTGCAAACCATAAATAATCATTTACATTTATTCATTGCTGGGCGCTCTAAACATTCTCAGAAAAAGAACGCAAAGCAAAGATAAATCAGTCATAAAAAGTGAAAGAAATATGATAAACTACATATTAGGCCAGAGAAAAATCTGCCATACAGTGCTTGGAAACTGTCACCATACAAGAAGAATCTGTGACTTCCATCTGTAACTGCCTTCAATCACCTTCCTCCATACCCTTCATCAGAACTCCCCATACACATCATTATTCTATAATTATCAACATATAAGCTTAATAATAACCAGCCAGAATCACATTTGCAAGGTTCTTCTTATTAAATACAAAAGGAGTGTAACTCAAAACATTGCAAAACTAAACTTTCTTTTTCATAGGAATCCAAAATTGTTTGCAGGCAGAAATTGCAGCAGAGGGATAACGTGCTACCTAGCTCTACTGAATCAAATAATGAAGCTGAGCACTATTTGGGTATTAGTTCTCATGTGTTGGTAAGTCATGGTAAAGCCACCTCAAAGCATGCAGAAAAATAAACTTTTCAGCCTGTTTTCTTCAAGGACTTAATTATGTGATAAATTAAATCAGCCAGTAGCAAATTCAAAACATATAATTTTTTTTAATTTTTTTTTTTTTTACAGTGAACAAATAGACTACAGGAATTCCTGCCACAAGATATCACTGCTAACAACTTAGCTAAATTAAAAACATTAGACATTTATGTGGCTAGCAGGCATATAAGAACAACATACACAAATAATGCTAAAATAAAACACATTTTCTCAGACATGCATTTATCAGAGAGGTAAAGGGGACTGCATCTCCTACAACAATAGCAACACTGGGTGGCATGTACTCCTACATCCTATTGAAGGTTTATCAGAAGTTATGCGTTTGGCACAGGACCTTTCTCTTTTCCTGAAACACTTCATATTAAACACAACTAGAGGATGACAGTAACTGCTTCCAGCCCAACTTTGGGTGACCTGTGGAAAACCTCTCTGTATTCCTTTCTCTCACTAAACCCTTTAAATACCCACATGCCAGCACTATGTTTCATGGCAAACTGAGCTGGTGCCTGTATACAGGATGGCTTGTAAATGGCATCGATGTTTCCTGACAAAGTGAACTGAACACTGCACACCATCTGGTTTGGTTTGTGACTCTGTAAAATGTAGTTATACTTGTCAAAGGGAACAGACAAATTAAAAAATATATTTATCTAAATAGCTGAACATGAAATCAAAACATTTTAAAACTTCACTTTATCCTAGCTTGGATAAATCCAATTGATTTTAAGGACAGTCCTTAGTCCACACTGGGAATTCCAAAGCTGGACCTATTCTCAATTTTCTTGTTCTTCTACAATTGAAAAAAAAATAGTATATAAGAACTATGAAAAAACAACATCTTTAAGTTTCCCAGGTTGGTTGTGTAGACATAAGGGGTTGAGGCATCGTACACTTATACAAACGGTACTTGAAATCTTACTAAACATTCTGAGACAAAACTTGATCCATTGTTCACTAGGAATCCAAGTTCTCCACCACCAGAGTCTTTACAGACATAACTAACTCAACACCTCATAGCAACCTCATGATGTACTGTACACAAAAATATCTCCGCACCATGCATAGAAAATTCAGATGAAGAGGTGATTTGCCGAGTCACAGACAAATTCAGCATTATAAGCAGAATTAGAACACATATAGTTTTTGCTCTCAAATCTATGTTCATACCACTAGATCACACTTCCTTATAAAATATTACCTGACAGAACTCATATTTATTGAAAGGGAAGTATATATTTTCTGCTAGAGTGGGAAATACTTCCCTTTATTTTTAGCTGTTAATATTCATTTTATGAGTTCTGTGTCTGAAGATCATTATGAATAATGTCTTCTTCAGATTTCATTATTTCATTAACACTACAAACAAAACCAGAAGACAGTCTTGATGCAAAGCTCACTTTAAGTGGGTAAATTCCCTGGGTTTTTTTTGTTTTTGTTTTTTTTTTTTAAAGCCAGAAAGGGTGTATAAAAGACCTGTAAAATAAATGCTGAGTGAATAGGACTCTTGAGCTATAGAACTTGTGCTGTGAAAATTCTACTTTGTCTGGCAAACACTATTAAACAGAAATCTACGAACAGCATTTTTTTTTCCATTTCATACAGGGGGAAAAAAAGAAATCAGATCTGACCCAGTGACTTCGATGACAATGGTAAGAGTCCTACTTTGTACAAAGAGTTATAAAGACAGAATTTTTACTCTTGGGTGGGCATTTTAACATTCCTAGCAACAGAGCTCCACGACTAGACTTGCTGAGATCACTTGGTAGAGCTCAGGTTGTTGGCAGCAGTGACTCTGGTATGTCAGAGTAACCCTGACAAGCCCTCCTGTTGCTTGAGGGTTTTTTTTTTCAGATTTATTTCCAAATTACACAATACAATTAAGAAAGTGTTGTCAAAGGGGAGATTACTATCATTGCCATCTCTATTTTTGAATGCTTTCTGGAATTTGAGTTTTAGGTACACAAACTTCATACCTTTATGATAATTTGGGTCATTTCCAATTGGAATTCAAAACCAGGTGTCAGTGGTGAAATGCCTCAAGGCTATCAAAATAACTGACTGTGTCACCTTGTCCTCCTAATGATCCTTATATATTTAACATAAACATCATAAAACTAAGTGCTTATTCAAGCAGGACGACTACATATGTTTACCTGGGCTTGTTTTTCTAACTTGCACTGACTATTAAAAAAAACTGGGAAGGGGAAAAAATGTTACCTGCTGTAGCAGAGCATCAAACTATGGATTTGGAAGTCTGATGCTTGCTGATGTTTCAAATAAACCCCAGAAGCTATTCTTGTGGGGGGTCATAACGGCACATGCAACCTATTTTGAGACCATTTCTTTTCTTACAGTGCTATGTGCTTCTCATTATAATGATAATATCCAGCATTTATATGGCTATTTACATCTTTTAAGCACTGCACCAACAACTAATTAATCCTCACAACACCCTGTAGGGTAGGTAAGTATTATTATCCCCATTTTATAAATGGAGAAATTGAGACAGAGGGCTAAAAGTGACTTGCTGGAAGGCACTCAGCAAGTTACAGGCAAAACTCAAGTGAAAATACAAGGGCTTCCTGGCTCCCAGGCCCATGCTCTGTCTGCTCAACCAGACCTTGTTGCCTCTCATAAAAACTAGTGTCTGATTTTAGAGTTGTTGTTCACATCCAAATTTGCCCCAAAAACTCCTGTACTATCTAACATGCATTGCTTCCATTATGTGCTCAAGACGTTTCAGTCATGACAACATCAAGCAGTGGATCAGTTTGCCCAGAGAGGTTGTGCAGGCTCCACTCTTGGAGCTTCTCAAGAACTTCTCATGACACAACTCTGAGCAACCTAGACTGATCTAATAGATGATCTTACTTTAGACAGGACATTGGATTAAAGACCTCCTAGGTCCCTCCCAGTCTGAATTATCCTATTTTATGAAGTAGATGTGTTCTGTGATGGCTAAAAGTTTTCCATGAATTCATATTGTCCTCTCTATTTTTTCCATCTGTGTTCTTCTTTTAGGTGTTTTGACCTACATCTGTCTTTTGGCAGGTGCACCTACATACAGCACTAGGTCTGTACCAACACAAAGAAATAAATATTATGGCATCATATGCCATTTAACAATGAACTAAAAAAATATGTAATTTCTGTAAACTATTTCTCTGTTTGTATCAAACTTAAAACCATCACCAAATAAATCTTTTCCATCAGAGAAGACAATGTCCAGATATTCTTCTGTCTGTGTTTCCTAGGAAAGTCTGATGAAGAACACGGAAAAACTGAAAATAAAATCTTGAGGGTTACTGTTAAGATTGCTAAGAGACACAATAAGGCTACATGATGTTGTCACTTACATACACAAGTCCACACTCTGTATTACATGACAGAAAAGTTCTGTCTCTGTGCAGCCCCACATTCATCCACAGCACTGGATTCAGATCCAAATAAGAAACTGGCAATAGCAATATAAATGCTCTTGGAATGATTCTCTTCTTAATGACCCTCCTTGCTGCAGTATCACAGGTAAGATCAAAGCTGATAACCCAGATAATAGAATCATAGAATCATTTCGGTTGGACGAGACATTTAAGATCTTTGAGTCAAACTGTTAACTTAGCACTGCCAAGTCTACCACTAAAACACGTCCCTCAGCACCACATCTACATATCTTTTAAATACCTCCAGGAATGGTGACAACTACCTTCTTGGGCAGCCTTTTCCAATGCTTGATGACCTTTAATTAGTACTCAATCTCCTCAGCAGTAACTAGTTATTTAGGGGAGCTCAAGTTCATTTGGTGGGGGGGAAACAACAAATTTTTTTATAAGTGCTAGGTACCTGCAGTTTCTACTAAAATGAAGCTGAGCTGTTTGGAAACTTTAGTTATTTCATTCTGCTGCCTAAAGGGAACTGCTGGATGCAAAATTGTTTTAGGAATTGAGCCTTAAACATCCTTATCAATTCCCCTGCAGTCCTATAGAAGATTGTATCCTTTTGCGTATACTTCAGCAAATAGAAGAAATTACAATACTCTGACTACTTGCAAGTGAAATTAGCAACCATATTGTCAATTAGAAGCCAAAAGATGAGGCTACACTAGAAGAAGATAATGCCAAAAAGTGTATCTTTTTATATACATATTATGCAGGATAAAAGCCTGGTTCCCTGTTGCCTTATTCTGTTCACATCCACTTAACATTAAGAGAGAAGGGATTTAAAATATGACGTTTATAGTACAGTTACCTTTCACCTGTGTTTGTAATCCCTCAAGGAGAAAACAGTGGATATCAGGTAGTAAATTGTACCTGATATTACAGCTGTTTTATTCTAAAGTCTGATCTATATACCTACTTACAGTCAGACTACTTTGTACCAAACTGTATTTCCTGAAGAATAAGGAGACAAACAAAATCCAAGAGGAGCAACATGAATTTGTATGAAAACTTTTTTCCTCCAACTTCTCTTTCTCTGTGCTTTGTTAGGGATGATGCCAAAGGCTAATTTGTATTTACCATTCTTGGAATTTCATGTTTAGAAATGTCTACAAATAAACTCATGAGTATTTAGCCAGCTAGGGCTGCCTGTTAGACACTTGTTGAAAAGAATCCATTCTAGCACTCTATGTGAGGGTCACTGTTTAACCAATGCACTGAGAACTTCCCCACTAATCTGGCTCCTGAACATCCAGCTGCGGTGATTTACCACGTGGCTAACTATGACATGAGAATGGCAGACTTACGGAAGTGGCAAAGTTAATATAGTAGCAGAGTTTCTCAGGATCACAAAAGAACACAGCATGATAATGTCAATAGCCTTTTAAAATAATGTATATATACACACACATGCACAGCTACATATAGCTCATACATACATCAGTGTCTAGGGGGTTCACATTTGTGATTACAGACAACAATATAGACAAAGCTACTATGGTTAAACCCTTTGTGAGAGTTATTAAGCTGTTGACAATATGAGAATCAGATGAATTTACCACTGCTTCAGTAATTGTCTTTCATATATGAGCAACCCCCTACATACAACTTTTATGATTCATCATATTTATTTTTTGTTTCCTCAAGCAACATCTTTTATTAGTTGTACACTCACTACAGAAATTTAATTTCTGCAAGAGAACAACAAAGCAGTTGATTATTATTATTGAGAATCTGGTACAACACAGAGTGAAATAAAATCTATAAGGCATTAAAATGACAGATTAGGCAAGAGCTGTATTCATTTACAAGTGTTAGAACATCATGTTAATGCCTCACAAGCACAACATAAAATGAAAATCAACTCTTTCATGCTGCTTTACTAATACTGCAAAGCTCCACAGAGCACAAATAGCAGACCCTGTTAAAGAGGCACTGTCCTTTTGTAGTTTTTACATGCAGCAGGTTTATCACTAACACTTGACGGAAAACTCTCTTCCGGTACTTACTAGCCATAAACTTTACGTTTTTTACACTTATGGATTTAAAGATGATTATTTCTGATCTCCGCTACACCAAGTGTATTAAGTATATGACTGTCCCTCCATGAAATTTTAGAATTTGTGCACAAAATCTCTTTGCTTAGAAATACACTTTTGGAAAATGTTGTATTAAAAAATTTGCTTTTCACAATCACTGAAAGGCTACCATATCCAGATTTACATTCATATTAAATTTTACTGCAGCTTTATTTACTATCAAAATCTCTGAACATAAAATGACAAGCCATGCAAATAGGAAGACTTGAAATACTCACTTTACACACACCAATCCAATCACTAGTGCACTTATTTGATGGTATTTGTATTCTTTTGATCATATTCTATGTTATTAACGTCATGATTTTCTTGGACATACCACCATTCTTTCCCCATTCTTTTTGCTTGAGCTCACACCTCATCATAGCTGAAAAGTAGGAAAATAATACATTGCTTTGGAAGTGATGTTATTTGTTCAAATTGCTGTGTGTCTCGAGGAAGTGGATTTTGTTTAGTAACAACAACCATCTATACCTGTTGTTGTAATTTGTTCCTCAATATATTCTTAACGATTAAAAACCTGAAAACGTTTTGAGGGACTGCCACAAGTACATCCTACCTATGAATAGCCATAACTTCTAAATGAAGACATCTTTTGACCAGGTGAAGAGGAGCATAGGACAGGCCTCAGTCCTGGTAAAGGAGCAAAGATGAATGTCAGACCATTGCAAGTGAGAAGAGAAGGTTGGGGCTCTGCCATACGGGAAGAGATAGTAGGGAAGAGGAACAGTCACAGTATCTTTTTCTCCCCAAGACAAGGGTAGGTATCTAATCTCCATCTCTTGTTCCATCATTTCCTTTGGGTTCCAACCACAAAGCATAATGAAAAATAGCACACATAACAACATAACTGTAAAAATTTAAATTATGCATCTATATAAATTGTAAGTAGATCAAATACAGAAGCACAACCATCCTCATTCTGAAACATGCTATAAGAAAATTAACATTACACACCACACCCTACTTCATTAAGGGTTAATACTTTTTGTGGAACATTCCTTTGAATATAAAAAAATGCAGACTTTCTGACCTGACAAACTCACTAATTTCTATGAAAGCTGGCAGCAATCTGATATACTGTGATGTTAGTTAAGTCTGTAAATTAGCTAAATCATGGAGGGTTGATCTTTATCCCACTTATTATATACTATCCTTTGATGAGATTACAAATAATAGAAGAGACCAGGAAATAGCACGGTTTAGGTTCCTAATTTAGTAACCACAGCAATAACAATTTTTTTTTTGTTTACCTTAAACTGCAGGACAACAAATCTCTCTAGTTCCAATAAGTGAAAAGCTAGTTTCATATCTACATTTGTCATAATATTGAATCTTTGAGCAGAAGCAAACATAACTAATTCATAACTTTAAGGCTCAAGCACAACAGTTAAGCATCGTATCATACAGTCCCTACTGAGGCCAGTGTCAGGCAGGCTACAAACGTGGGGAACTGTGCCTGAGATATTATTTGGTGCACTGTTATAAAATAGGCACAACAAAGTAGGTCATGCTCTAAAAGTACTACTAAGGTTCCCTAAAGTCAAGTACTCTCATAAACACCTGGGGCAAGGGGGGAGATCCCTTCTTAAATAAGACATAAAGACATACTTAGAAAGTTGCCAGAAGAAGAGTTGGTATTCAGGAGACACAACCAATGGTGGATATATACTTTAAATATTTATCGACAAAAATAAGTGAATGACATGATATAAAATCCTAAAATGCATCAAGAAATAATGAAGAGTGCTTTCTCCAAAGCATAGCTGGAACTTTTAGCAGGATTTCCCCTCTCTTTCTTCACAACTTTAAAATGTCCTGTCCTCATCTCACTTGAAGGGTGAATGACAGCTGGGTGAGAATTCTGTGCAGGAACACTAATCTTACATGCAAACCTGTTTGTGCACTGCACTAATAATGTGACCATACCAAAATTTCTTTTCTGTAAACCTGAAAAATTATGTCCTCCAGCAAAATAATGCTGTTCTATGTTGTTGCCCTTCCAATTCATTCAGTGTTTAAGTCAGTATAAAATTCATCTTACTGATTCCCCTGAAGCACCATCATCAGATTTGGTGAAAACTTCCAAAAGAGAAAAAATAAATGAGGATGATGTGAATTGCACCAGATCTAGGTGCTACCTCCACCTTTACAATTTCTTGAACCACAGAATACATAAATGCACTGTTCTGAACCACACTTTAAGCACACAGTATATTAGTTTTCTCTGTGCCCACCATCTGAATTTATAAACTATGATTATCAGCACATTATTATTATCACTATGTATATGCTTGCACTTTGTCAGCTGAATCTCACTGATCTACTCTTTACTGTCCACAAGTTGCTATTCAATTTTTAATCCCACACTGAAAAAAATTTAAGGTTTCTAACTATTTGAGCAGTGACTATTTTGAGAATTCTGATTCATGTAGTTAGATTATATCCTTCAAAAACACTGCAGAAATCACTGCAAAATCTCAGAACCAGGTATTTTGACATTCTATACATCCCCAGCACACTTTTTACTTTTAAAAAATGGATTAATTGAATTATGTCCTCTATTAAAATGTCAAAAAGAACTTAAGAAATAAGGCTTGATAGAGAGGAGGTTTGGATTTTTCTACTAGAGGTGTTCTTAAAGATAGACTGATAAAGTTCTGCATAATAAATTAAAAGTACAGATTCAATAAAAGCCCACAACCCACCATGTGCATGGAATAAATTACACAAGCTTTTAGGTTCAGAATATTGTTCCACGTGTTTATTTTACGCATAATTTCAAAAGAAGGGAGGAAGTCTAAAACTTGAAATGGCATGTACACCTGTATTTTTTTCCTCCCTGCTTGGTGGTCAGTGTTACAGGACAGTGTTACAGGGATATATATTTATTTATTTTTTAAAAAGTATTTCAAATTGTGCATTACATCCAAATAAAATTTGACTATGTAAGGCAAACTGCAATAGTATCCTAGTTCCATGGATCCTGTTGTTACAAGAAATTAATAGCAATCACAATGTCTGGGAACCAAGGCAGGGAAAAATGCAGAAATACTGCTCCAGCCCAGAAAAAAATAATAGTATATATCTAAGGAGAAAAAGAAATAGCACCATAAGGCAAGTACAGTATTTTGGATGAAATGGACATGTAAACTGCTAGCAATGAAAGAGAGTATGAAAATAGGGCAGCACTGCAAAGGTTGGTTATTTCTCAAGGATAAGGGAAACCTGGGAAAAGATCATACCTCACTAACATCCAGATGTCCCTCAAATATGGTCATTTGTTCACAGACTCTTTTTTTAAAAGCAAAGAATATTAAGCATAAGGAAAACTTCAGATGTACGTTTGCTGTTGTGAAGACTACATATCTATACAAGCACCTTTACTGAACAATTAAGAATATGTGAACTGCAATTTACTTGATATATTAAAGGACTGATAAATATTCAAGCTATAACAGAAAGATACTTTTCATACTCATATGTGTTTCATAAAAACAATTTTGAAAATGTTTGCTTCCCATTGTTTCTTATGTTCTTTTTCAAAACAAGCACCTCCAACAATGGTATTGCTGCCCTCTCTTTCCTTTTCCTCAAGGAATGCAGGTGTCAATATTTTCCCTTACACTACATATTCCACAAGCAAGCTTTTGATACTGGTGTCCTGCTGTGCAGCATGCCAGGAATGGGGTATCTATTTGGAACTTTTCAACCTACCATGAACTTTCTCAGTACTCAGCGTTTTTCTCCCAGTTGCTATCTGCCAGTCTCCCCGTTAGAGAGAAGGGGAGGTAGCATGGGTTAGATTCAAATGCAAAATGTGAAAGCGATAGGTAGTGTGACAGTCTGAGGCTTTTGTTTTGCTCTCTAAGAGAAGTTAGCTACATGTACAGAATGTTATTTTACAAGGTGCTTACCTTTGCTAATATATATTTGTCACAAAGCTGTAAATCAGAGGTATACACAACTAGTGAGAACTATCAACTTCCTAAGTCATCCTAGAGAATGAAAGCCAAGAAAGGGACATCAAGTGGACTGTTTGCAGTAATAACAGGTGGTAAGACATGTTTCTCCAAGTTGTAAGACCCTGGAAACTGAGGGTGCTCTAAATTGCCTAGTAGCTGGTGCAAGTTTTACAACAGAAAAAGGATGATTGGATAGGCAGCTGAATCCTCTTTTGACCAGTTTGATTGCTTTGGGACTAAAGCCTTAGGAAACCTATCGTGTTTGAGAAGAATTCAACAAGAAAAGAGAAAGAAGGAGTTCTCCAACATAAGTAGAGAGAATGACATTCCAGGAATCTAATATCGAAACAGGAGCAAGAGTGAACGTTGCACAAAAATCTCAAACTTTGATAAAGGAGTCTGTAAGGAAAGACGCAGACAGTGCAGCTTGAAAAATTGACCCAAAGAGTTATTTTATGAAATTTTATGTGTGTGGCAAGCACAAACACCTAGCCAAGATAAAAGCTCGGCTAAGGACAAGCTCATCCTGAAAGACTTTGGGAGCCTCAACTTGGAAAGGTATTTAATAAGAAAAAGGGACAACTTATTCACTACACCACAAAACGGGCTGTTTGGTACCGCTTCTGCTTCTTCCTGTTGCGGAGTTCTCAAAGCACTGTGATGCTCTTTCTTGTCAAGATATTTCTACTTTCTGATCCAACAAAGATAACCTTGTCACCCATCTTGTTTGACAACCCTGAAAGGGACAGTTGCCATATTATTATCAGCATGCCTTTCCCTATGTTTAGAGCAATTCCTTCACTTTCCTAGCCCTGGGAAGAAATAGGTGCCTGGGTGAAAGTCACTCAGTTAAAGTTCAATCTATTATAAAGAGATCAAGCCTATTGTCAAAAGGAAATTTCTAAGACTGTGCCAGCACCAATAACCTTTGTTACCAACAGCTGGAGATCTGTCTATTGTCATAGCTATCTGCAATCTCCAAAATTCAGTAATGTATCTGCACTAACAAGAGTCCTACAAATGTTGCCAAAAAATGGACAATGGCAAACTATTGCCATCTCTAACTTTGTCAGAAAGCACACTTCCATTTTGTTGCATCTTCTTATACACATTTTTCTTACTTTTCTTATAAGCTGTAGCATTCCCTATTGTAGTATTTAAATGAAACCAGGTAGGAGATTCATCTGGATGGAGAAAGGTTGCCCATCAGATGAGCAAAGCCCATTTGCAAGAATGTAATTCACCTCTTTCCTACGTTTTCTACCCTTCCATAACTGAATGAACAAAGCTCCAGTGGTTCAAAAAACTCAGGGTTTGCCTCTGTCTGGTGCATAACTAGCAGCACTTCAAGTCTGAACCCAAATTGCAAGAACCCTCTCAGTTCCATAGAATTAACCCCTCCACCTAGCAAGCAGCCTCTAATATCTCCTAATAACAAGAGTGACAATGGCAGGTTTCTCTGGATGGCTGCACTAAAAACTTGATTTGCTCCTCACTGACCAGCAGAAATATCCATTTCCAAAGGAGCTTCAGACTTGTTTAAATACAGTAGTATTTTTACTGTTATGATTTCTTTCCAGGAGCAATGGGGCCACCTTAAAGTTGAAGAGGAGACTCTCTTAATTAGCTGAAAATTCCTGTGCTCTGAACAGCCTCCATAGCTCACTCTTGTATTTGGTGATGACAGCTAGAATCGGTGAAGGAGACTCACTGGTGTAACCAGGATTAAGGAACACCAATCCTGTCAACTATTTCTCTGGTGACTATTTATCCACAAAATCCAGGTAACTCTTGCAACAGCACAGAGAGTAGAGTACCACCCCAACCTTTTTCTAATTCTCTTTGCTAGAGCACACAATGTTCAAAACTAATTTTGCAATAAAAGAAAAGTTTATAGAAATATGAAAAATTATTTTGGGGGGACTGTAATAGAAATTACATTATTGTTCCAGCTAATTGTAGGATTTCCTTTAGTGGCAAACCAGATCAATTTGGAACTTTGGCTGATGCTAATAACTTCATAGATCAACGTACGGTTTAATTGATGGAACAGATGGAAGACACAGACTCTGCAACACGAAAGAGTTATACTTAATGCATTGGAATAACTGTGACTTGATTTTAAAACGTTCTCCTAATTGTCTGAATGGTTTAACAGTGGCATGAATACTATTGGATATTTCCACTCATACTGATTTACAAGTTTATAATATTATTTTGTAAAATTGATGATTTCTGATTTTCTTAGTAGAAAAAAATCAACATGTGAATTACCAACAGAGAAGAAAAGTTTGAAAAAGAGCTACTCTTTATAAGACAGAGAGCTTTGCATAAAAAAGGCCAGCATGATTCAACCATCAGGACAACAAAGCACTGAAGTACATATTTAATTCTTCCCTGCTCAGTAAAGAATCCAAGCATACATTTAGACCATTTGATGAAAATGAACAGTTTGCATGGGGTCTCAGCTCTAAGAGAAAGACATTGAGCAAAAGAGCCTGATCTCCCAAAATTAAGGAGAAATATAAAAATATCTTAAAATAGTATTTTAACTTTGGATTCCTGTGCAACTTTAATATTAATTATACATGATTATTTATACACAAGAGGATGGTGAATGCATTGATAAATCAAAATTTCACTTTAAGGCTGCTTGACACTGAGGCTTTTTTGGAAAAATGCTCCTTTCTGGCAGCACACAATAAATGCTAATTTGGTTATAATATCTCTCTTATTTATATCAGTATAGACAGACAAAGTTTGACCAGGCCTAACCAAGAAAGACCCATAATTCATATAAAGTGGCTGGGGCAGAACGGGGTGGGGGGGTGTTGTATGTTGAAAAAGAATATGAACCCTACCTTAATTTGTTATTTTACTGACTTCAAGTTAAAAAAAAAAAAAAGACAAAATGCTTATTGTAATTTCTTTCTTTGTAAATTGTAGCATTTGCTATGGAAAATAAAAGCCGGGAAAATAATTCATGCTCGACTGTGTCTTCTGGACAAAGCTAATAACGTGTGAGTTGCCCAGTGCCTAGAATAGCCTCAATAGGACTCAAAAAAATACCCAAGCCGGATCCACCAGCTCCCCATGTGTTCACTGCAGCGCTGTGTTAGTGTGACCCACCAGCCAGCCTAAAGGAACGGCTCCTCCCTGCACTGTTAATTGCTTTCCTATGGGGTAATTCAACAACATCCTCATCTTCTTATCCCAGACTTCGATTCTTGTTACAATCTAACAGGAAGGTTTCTGTAGTCTATGCTATTATATAACAACATTAGATCAGCTACAGTCTACCCTTATCTGTTTAAGCATCTGTCTTGTAAACAGCACAAATAGGTTGACATAAAGTGCTCTAAAAGGGCAGGCTTAAAAGACTCTAGTCCTCCCTGACCATATTTTAGAGGCACTGGATGTCTGAAAAGCATCTAACTCCTACCGATTTCAAGTGAAGTTGGATGCCTATGTATTTTAAAATCCCATTCGGCATCTTTTGCATCTCTTGGTAGGCAAATGCCAAGAAAATCTGCGCAGTGCTCTTCAAGGTACCTAGTGGACACTCAGAATATGGAATTTCTTGTCAGTGCTAATTAGCACAGCACAATTACAGGTGTAAGCACTTTCTAATCACTTGTTATTGAAAGTGTGAAGAAGCGCTAAGCTATTATTTCCCTTTACATATATCCCCACAAAGAACAGCTCTCAGTAGAAAGGAGGTGGCTGTGCCCAGACAATTTCCTCCTTATACTTTAGCATAAGGTGATTCTTTACCCAGTAAACCCCATTCTGGTTTGTGTATAGAAGGGAACAACTAAGAGGAGCTACAAAACCACTCACTTAATATACCTGCTGTTAACTAGCAGCAAATCACCCAGTAACCAAGTAATTCAGAGAAAGGAGTAAATAAGCAAAATAATAATTTCTGCCAGCATGCTTCACAGCCCTTCAACACATACCTCTGGCACCTCCTTAGGCCTCCTCTTACTCCATCAGGCTTTTCTCTTATTTTCAATAAGCAAATGGCCAGCCAAACTCTACCATAACGGTAATTCAAAATAAAAGAAGGGGCCCTCCCCACCCACCCTAACAGTCACCTGTCCTTGATTATGCAGGTAAAGTTGTTTATGGGTTGTCAATAGACAGAAACGTCTCCCTTCGTGGCTTCAAATAGAAGATGCACTCTGGGAGCAGACTGGTGTGAATTGTGGTGTTTCCATCATATGTGAATCTCAATGGGCTTTTCATTTTCAGCATAAACCTAAACTAGTTAAAGTCAGTGTGTGGAAGGGCCTCTGCTATGAAACAGCAGTTTGCATTAAAATTACATTATATTGTTTTGACATGTCTGAAGCAAAGGTTAAAATAATCTTTTTGCTGGACATTGTTTCTGTAATATTGCCCCACTGCAAAGCCTCAATATGAACAAGCCCAGAATGATGTGAAATATTTCTGATACAAATTTTATTTTTATGTGAAACTATTCAAATGCTGCTGTACAACATGAACTACCTGAACCAAATCAAATCCTCAGGTCAATTCCTTCTTCCGAGTGCTCCTTAGATAACAAAGTCTTGTTCTGTGAATCTGTTCAATATATTAAAGTTGATTCACTCGGACAGTGTGTAAGATATAATACATTAATCTGGGCCATTTCAATTTCTGAGGCTGGGACTATAAAACTGGTGTGCTGCATATCTAATTTTTTTTTGAATACCTGATTTATGCATCCCTCTGATGCATAGTGTCGATGGTATGGTGGATGCGGCTGCTGCATTAACAACGGGCTGCATCAGCACTCAAATCTTATCTTGTTAAATCAGACAAATGTAGCTCAATGAAAAGGAAGGAATAAATGCCTAGGATGGTTGAAAGGAGTGAATTTTAATCCTGTTTGTTAGGGGACTTCATGGTGGGGGCTGAATGACTGCGCCAGGAATGTCCACCAAGAGCTTATGGGACTATGAATTATTATATGCTTATACATACATCTCCACATGCAGTATATACAAAAAGACACAGTTTTTCATTTTATTTCTACACAGACAGGTAAATATCCACACATCGACACTCATCCATGTACAAACACCCACATTTTTAAAATTGGATAAATAAATGCTTTTTAGGAATATCAGGTCTATATTTACAAAGTGTATATTTCTGTCTCTTTCTGACTCAAGAACAGTCATAAGTGCTTCTTTGTATCTAATTTATCATTTTATGCTGGGAAACAAAACTTATCACATGGACTAAGTATTCAGAAATAGATTAGATTTTCAGAGTAATTATGTATGTTTATATGATTTTGTGGATAGACAGAGCACTGCTGTCACTCTATACACAGTCAATATTAATTCTCAAGGAAAGAAAATGTTCCTGTGTTTGCACAATCAACGAGACCTTTAGAATAAGCTTTCTGCCAGACACAGAAAAGTTTCAATGGCACACACTTTGCAGACTCAGCTTAGATATTTACAATAAATGAAAGGTATTGTCGGAATTAATTCTTAGCGAAGACCCTGAATCACTAATCTTTGATTTGAATTCCCCTCTCTAATAAATTCTTACATTTTATCTATAAGTCATAAGTCAGTAAAGAACCTTCATTTATTTATCAATAAAAATGTATTTGGGAACAAGGAAGGATCACAATGCTGTTGTATGAGGCTATGACCATTGCAGCATAAAGTAGTAGTACGTATGAAACCAAGTTATATCTGGAATTATTTCATTGGCTCAAAGTTGAAATTTCATGCCCACTAAGACACTGGAAATACATTATTAAAGCATGCATCAGTTTAGCCTTCATTGCCTCCCTTTTTCTGCACAATGACTAATTAGAACAGCAAAATACATTGCAAATAGTAGATCTCACCTTCACAATCTCTTCTGTGCACTGACCTACAGGATCAGAGTTCTCCATTTGTAAAATCATTATGGCTTGTTGTGAGAACTGTTGTGATGTCACAAACAGTATTAATGTATGGAGTGATGTAGTACTAAGGAGGAGGAGGGTGAAAAGAACCTGCCATGTAACAGCTCTCATATCTGAAAAAGTCCTAGGACCAAACCCTTGAAAAGAAAGACAGCTATTTGAATGTTGTGTTTTCATTTCTCTTTTGACTGAACATGAAAGCTCATCTTTAAATTAATGAAATATAAACATTTTAGAGTTCCTATCTTAGCTTAAGCTAGCCTTAAAAAAAATAAAATATAAAAAATTAGTAAAGAGAAGCAGTGACAGAGGCCCAGACATGACAGACACAACTCATTATAGACCTTTTTGATCCAGTTATCCAGAAGAAGCTAGGATATGCAGCCCAAATATGTGCAGGCTAATGGAAAAAAATACAAATAAAGACTATCGTCTCACTTTTTCCTAAAAGTTACAATTACTTTTCTACATACCACGCATATTAACAAGTGTGCAGATCAATTAAAAGCCATATTCCTGTTTGGAAAACAAAGGGGGGAGAAAGAAAGCAATAAAACCCCAAACAAACAAAACCCCCAAACACACACATTTATGCCAACAATTCCAAATTTCACTAAAAAAAAAAAAAACAACCCCCAACCCCAACCCCCCCCCCCCCCCCAACCAAGAGTTCCTGGCTCTGATGGCTTTGGAGAACCGTGCTGTGAATGGAGCGGTTGTACCTCTTCACTAGTGAGCACTCTAGTCTGGGAAGTCAGAAGAGGACTTCCAGGGCAGGAAAGGAAGGGCTCTTTGTGCATGTTTGTGTTAGTGATATGACACTGCAGCACTGTGCTACAGAACCATGGCAGCCCACAGATGACATGCCTGAAGTATTGTTGGTGGCTACCATCCCCAACAATTCTTGCTCTCAGCTGAAAGCCCTATTCAGGAGGAGCAGTGGGGAGACAAGTAAAACAGCCAAACCTTGGGGAAAATACAGATAAAATGAGCAAATCAAGATAATTGTGCTAATTATCACAATGAAGGAAAGATTTTTGTGTTTGCATGAAGGCTCCCCCTCCCCCGTTATGTGCATGATGCTGCAGATGCATTCAGGGCAAATGAGTTCCAGGCCTCGATAGATGCTTGAATTTCTGTCAAAGTGGCTCCATTACATATGTGTCCCCCAGGGTCAGACTGCATTAGCCGACTCCTTTATGCCATACATGATGAACTAAGGAGTCGGCAGTGTGTTCCAAAAAATGCCTTCGCAACAGATATTTTCAGTGTCCACAAGAACTTCAGCTCAATTTAAAGTAGGGTGGGGTTTTTTGGGTTTTGTTGGGTTTGGATTTTTTTTTTTTTAATTATTACATGGTAGAAAAATAAAACACAAAATGTCTGTAAGGTCACGGAACAGTGACCTCATTGGCTGGGCTAATTTGATTGTGCCAGAACAATAGCACTGTACTCCTCTGCCAGCGAAGTGCATGCTAATTATGCGATTTGCCCTTGATAAGACCTTGGTGGGTCATTCAGCAGTTGTGATCTGTCACTGACTTCTAATCATGTATTATCGTCTGGGTGAGTCAGAATGGTACCCTAAGCTTTCTGTCTTTACAGCAATGTGGCACTCTAATTACCTTATGCCAAGTGGATATGCAGAGACTGAATTAAGTGATCACTGTGATTGCCTTCAAAATCTTCTCTTTATCCTTTGTGTTGCTTCTCTGCAATTTACATTTTAAGATGCCGAGAAGCTTTTGGTGAGACTGAAAATGCCACTCTAAAAAATAATGATTTTTTAATTTAAAAAGCATAACACTAAATTTAAGTCATACCAATTCCTAGCAGTATTTAAATGCAGCTAAACAATATACCTCAATAAGAATCTTTCAGTAAACTTGTTGGGAATTATAAGACATCCTTTACCTTTTAATCTGCAACAAAAAAAAAGAAACAAAAGGAAAGAAGCCTAATCTCTTTTTAAAGTTTTAACAATTTGTAATTGCTATTTAATAAGCAAAATTGATTATAAAGTGTTTTTCCACATTTATTATGCCTGTGAAATGTATGTGCCAATACAAGAAATACTATCGATCAAACGTAAAGCTTAAAAAGCTTCATCGTTGTGTTCATCACGTTCATTAGTAACAGTGAAGATGGGTCATCCCTGTAACTCTTAAAAATTTGGGATTAAACTTCTCACCTATTGGTTAACTCCTTTTGTGGGAATTTAAGGGGTCTGTGCTGGGTAAGCTATGAAAATGCTCCATATTTTACCCAGTATTTTAAAAACAAGTTAGAGCTGCACCGTACTTCCCTATTGTTGCATAGCAACTCTCAAAAACTAAAAAGCAATCTGTTATGGTAAACTAGTTGTATTAACATCTGTATTTGCCCAAAGAATGATCTAATGCCTTTTGCAGAGAAAATGTGGTGATATGTCTCTAGGTTAAATAAACAAAGTAATGATTTATAAAATTTAGTAAGATACATTTGTCTGAATCATCCTTGAAAATATGAACTCTGAAGTGCTACTTGAAAGTTGTCATAAAACAGACAAAAAATCCTCACAATGCTAAATTTATTGTACCACTAACAGAAAATAAGGATTTTCAAAGCTTTTCTGTATTGTATGTCAATATTGCAGTATAATTTTTTTTTATAGAAACAAACTGAAAAAAAAAGTCAATAAAAACCATAAAGGACAATTGAGAAAAAATTGCAAGCCTTATTTTCCTTGAATCACATGATGCACAAGCAGCATTATTTGCTGAAACCTTGGTTTGTTTGGGGGGTGGGGGGAGAAGGAGAGAGACAGAGAGATGGAGTGAGAGAGAAAGAAAGAGAGAGAGAGAGGCAGAGTGCCTAGAAATAAGATGCATTCCCTGGGTGGCAAAACAAAAGAGCCCAAGAAAAAAAAAAAGAAAAAAAAAAGCTGTAGAAAGTTGACACAGTCAAGAATAATGGCTAAATCTATCAAGTTTGATCAGGTCTGCTATAATGAAGTGGAGCTTCATATTCCAAGCAGGGACAATGAAGACAGAAGTCAGGCTCTAGAAATGTGCTGCTCACTTTGTGCTTGGAATATGCAGCAGCCAGCAGGGAGCCACAAGATAATTACACAGTATTTGTGTGGTTCCAGGAAGCTTCCCGCGCAGGTTGAATGCCCGCACTATATTAAAAGGCAGCACAGTGAAATGTTTTTAATGAATATTTTTGTCAGAGAAAGAAAAGGCATTTGAATGATTTCTGTGTATGCAGGGAACGAGAGGTGGAACATCACTGTCAAAATACAGGTACCGTCATTTATATTTACTCCATTATTTACAGTTTCAAGAGCCTAATGTCCTTTCAATAATACAAATCGCAACACCAGGTTAACGTTATTTAGAGCTAATTGCACATACAGTCCCCTAACCAATTTTTTGCTGTTAGTATGGTTCCCTAAAACCCTACATCATACTGGCTTGAAACTACTTTTATTTTTATTTCCAGTAGAAGCTGAAATGTTTATACACATTTAATCAGAAAACTCAAAGAAGAAGTAACACAGATGTTGATACTTACTATTCAGTAGCCCTTGGCAGTGATAGATCTAAACCACAAGAATACATTATTTCAGCACTCTGTAATTCTCACCTAACAGATGTGAATAATCCACTGAATTAAAAAACCCAGACATGATACTCATAAATGCTCATTTTGCAGTGCAAGCAATCATATTGATCAAAACCTAGACTTTGGTAAAAAAGTTAATTTGAAAGGCTTTTTGCTGGTCCGGATTTCAGTATTATCTACACCTAAGTCTCTGTTTTGTTGCTCAGAATTGACACACTTCTGATATGCACGGACTGAGACAATTTGCTGTTACGTGCTGCAGAGCATCCTTGTGCAAGATTAAATAAGGCCCTTTATATTTCACACCGTCCTCCAGAGGAAATACAGGTACATACGCTCACTTCCTGCTCTGGATCAGTGATTGTGATTCATAAGGATTTTTTTGGTAACAAAATTTTATTTTTTTTCAAACAAATATCATGGTAATTTTAAAAATTAAACTGTGATTCAATAGGGAGAAACTCCCTGGCTGAAAAAGGAGGCCCATCAACCCTTTTCTCTGCCACCCAGGATTCACGTGGCCTCTCTGCCTACACTGCCCCAATCTCCATCCCCCCAAAACATACTCCTGGACCTAAGTCTACTTACTGATTGCCCAATACTGAATGAGAGAGAGTGCACATGTATTTTGTCACCCTTTAGGGACTTTCTTAGGCATACATTTTAATAACTGTATTATTTATAAAAAATTAAAAAAAAATATCTGGACAACTTAGAAACAAGGAATGTAATTAAAAGGAGTCCCTTTTTCAGTGATGACTATTCAGGCAACCCACTGCAGCAGAAGACACAGAGTTCCTCCAAATCATCACAAGAAGAGAAAACTTGCACCCTTCTGCAATTTTAACTTCATGCTTAAAAAAAACAGTCAGTAATTGTGCTAATTAATAGTCCTGGGAAAGCTACAATAAAATAGAAAGACTCTTCCCCTGAATTAGGTTTTTGCAAAAAAAAAAAAAACCCAAAACAAAAAACCACCTCATGGGTCAATATAATGTAGTCAAAGGTTGGGTTTTTTTTCATCTCTAAAGGGCACTAGAAAATTGTTGGGTACTTCTGATACTGCCACTGATTTTAAAATTCTAGGTCTCTATGAAGAAAGGTTGCAGTGTCCCGTGTTACACAAGAGAAAAATTACAGCCACAAAATCATACTCAGTATAAGATTTCCTACTTTTCTACTGGATTCAAAAGCATCTACGACTTGCACTTAAAAAAATAAATAAATTCCAAGTTGGGAAAATTCTTGGTCAGAAATTCTTTTCAGGTTCACTTCTTCAATAGTCTTTTTTTGCTGTTTTTCAAAAGAGATCAAAATTGAACTCGTGTGAATCACTGAGCACTTCAGCAGTGTTACTTAGTCCTTGTTACCCTCAGGGACTGATTCTGAACCTTTAAGCAGGAGATATACCATAGGCAAGAACAAATCCTGATGCAAAAGGGAATAAAACCGTTTCACATATATAATCCCTTCCCCTTCTTTTTTGTTTGCATTCCTATTTTAGCAGCACACAGCAGTACATTTTTTTAAATTATCAAAGAACTAAGCTGGAAATACCTCTTTCAGAATTATCAGTGCTATATTTTTGCCAGGGAACTGAATGCGACTTTACACCACTCTTTGTCTACAGCAGCTCTAATTTAAAAAGAAATCTTTCAATTACCAGATGAAGAGGTAAACAGCTGTCACATTTGGAGCCCAAGTAAACATTATAACCTACATTCCATCCCCCTGAGCAAAAAAATCCAGAACAACTTCCTCTGCTGCGAAGAAGACAATGAGAGCTAAGTGATAGTTTTCATTTTATTTTTGGCAAGTTCTTAAAATTTTCGCAGCTCCAAACACTTGAGCCCATCTCTTAAACGGAGGGGAAGATAATGATTTTTCCTTTGGATCTCTGGCTGTTTGAGGTTGCCTTTTGTGACTAGAGCAAATAATTGTAACTAATCAACCACAGCAACTCATGTTTGCTGTTTCAAGCAGCTCACTCTACCAAATATATTTTTAAGCAACTAAAATATCTAACTACAGCTTATGGTGTACCCATCAAGAACTGAGCTTTCAACCACTGCAGTACTCAGAGCCTACGTTACGCAGTTTGTTTTTGTTTCATTGTTGTTATAAATAAGCCAAAAGAATAATAAACTCATTGGGTCACATTCTTGTTTTTGTTACGCCTGTCCATTTAATTCCATGTAAGACAGTGCATTACACCAGATTTACAGGACTGAGAGTGACAATAGGATTCACTCTAGGTGCTGGAATCCACTTGAGTTTATACTAGCTTAAGAGAGCAGAACTGACCCTCTAAGAGAGAAAAAAAAAATAAATATCTTAATACCAACATTGCTTTACATAGTCTTTCCTTATGGCAGTCATATACACTGGTTAATGTAGGCAGAGTTTCTTTTGCATCTGTATATTAAACAGTTATTTTACCAATATTTATACACCTATATCCCTCAGTGCAAGCAGAGCCAGGAATATCAACCATAGCTGTTAGTCCGATTGCATGAGATGAGCTTTGTATCAAAGGAAAAAAGGCTCCTCTCCATCTCACATGCTTTATTTTATTCAACCAGCTCTTTTTCACATTGTTATATCCAGTGAATATAGCACGGTTGGATTCAGAAGAGAACCTTAAGCGTTATCATAATGCTTAGAAGCAATGGCTTCACACTGTATAATCTATCAAAGGTGTCAGATTTACAAAATGCAGATTTTCTGTCACATTTGGGCACTATAAGCACTGTATCTTTTCACTAAGGTGCTGACTGCTGTTTTAATGAGGCCCTTTGGTGGCTGTAAAAAACTGAAAGGAGAGGATTATAGGGGTTACCCTAGGTATTGTCTATTTGTCTTACAAATTTCACACTAACTACCAATTACATCGCCATAAACCTTTTGGCTACTTCAAGCTATATGCCATATAATACATAAAAAATACGCTATGTTAACCTCTTCCATATTATGCGAGTAACTACAGCCACTGATGCAAGTAACATATCTAATGAAGCCAATAATGAGCCTCTTTAAAAGTAGTCTTGTTATAGGAATAATATTAGAGCAGTTCAGTTAAAGGCTAAAGTCCATTATGGCATGCTTCCTATGTTCTCTGGTCCCAGGTCTGAAAAGATGCTGACACGCTAATTCAGGCTCAAGAAGGGCATTAATCTCACAACCTTCTACTTGTCATGCTTAATGGGACATCCTGCCTAGGTGAAATGAACCTGATGTATTCAGGTAAACATAATTTAATAAGGAGAAGGGGGGGGGGGAGAGAAAGAAAAAAAGAAATAGCCAGAGTCTGACATAATGGCAAGGGGAATATTTACAATTTAGTTTCAGTGGAGAGGATTGTTAATGTTTGACTGAGAAGTTCGCAATGTAAGAAGATAAAAAGGGCAAATAATGCAGAATTTGTTTAAAAATTCACTGCTGAAATATTAGAGCATTTAAAGGAATACGTTAATTTGGAGGAGGAAGAGATGCACTAATGTGGGGCTTAGAGCACTTGAGTGTAAAATAGGGATCTGAAGCTATGTAGTATGATATTTAAAAGGCAAGCATGAATGTCAGTGAGTAGCTGTATATCCTCTTTTGGCTGTCATCAATCATAAGTCTAATAAGCCACCTAAAATTTTGTCACAAGATACAGAACAGCACCAACCACAGCAGTTAAAGAAGCATGTGTCCTGCTTGTAGACCAGATGGTAAATGCAGGACCCATCTCTCAACCCCAAAGAAGCTCAATGGCCTAGAAGGAAAATACTAATAAAATGGCCACATCTTAGGGAATACACAGTATACCACAGGTCTGATGTTCTGTGCTGCTGGATATAAAGATGCTTATGGGCCATTTCTTAACTTAGCAGGAGATAAAATTATAAAGTGCAAAAAAATATTGCCGGCAACTTTAGGAAAAAACAGTATTTTGATTCACAAATTGAAGTCAGGTACCTAAGGAAACCAAAACATGAGGATGGACCCTTTGACCCAGTATGAGAAGGTCTTTGTTTCCCAGAATTTGGTGGGCCCCAGAGCCAAAAGGGGGCTATATATTTTTGCACTGTGTGAGGAAGCAGACTCTCAAAGGGAATGAAACTCTTATGGATGCTACTTGGTGATCAGAGGGAAGAGGGAGATTCTGAGAGAGCAGAACTTGCCACACCACTGCAGGACTCGCTCTTGTCCTTGATCTCTGCATAATTTTTACCAAACTACACCTTCAGTCCTTCTGTTCTGTACAGCCCAAGCACCAGCAGAACATCAAAAGCTCAGGGAAAAAATTGTGGAAGTTCTTTGGCTGTTGCTGGATTTTCTTTTAATCCAAAACTGTAGTCACTGTATAACTGGGTCGTGTGCTTGCATCGCATCACTAGGGTAAGAGTGTTAAGAAACCGGAAGAAAATTAGGCAAATCTAGAAGTGTTGCATTTGTGGAATGGTTGTGTTGCAGTTGTGTTCCAGAAAGGGAACCAAATCCATGTTTCTTCCAACAATTATTCCCTTTGCTATGCTTCCAATTGCATCTGACAAGTGGAGCCCAAACTGCGCTTGTTTTGCACCACTGAGAAGAAATCCAAACTTACCTTTTATGTAGCCAAAAAAAAAACAGGTATGAAAAGAGCACTATTCAATTGGGCCCTTGCAGACTTGTACATACAGACGTTAATCTTGCTAAGCCTTGAAACACATACTCCAAATAGGCCTTTGCTGCCTCACTGGCTCCCAATACACCTTTTGACCATAAACATCTGGGTATTTTATCTAGGCTGATTTTTGCAAGCAGTTTACTCTAAAGCCACTAATACATGCTATTGCAATGGGGCTCAACGGTGCCTATTAGGTGCTGGTCATGCTGAGCAAGGGTGTGGATTGTGGAGACATACTGCACCACGGGGAGCTATAGGAGACACTCTGCTGCTGGAAGGCAGAAAACCTCCTGGAGCTCTCAGGTGCACAGAGAAGTGCACTTGCTATTAAATTATTTCACAGGGAGAGGCCTATTACCTATGAAATCTGATCCTGCTCTTAAAGGCTAGTGCAAAGGGACCATAATCCTCTTGGGGGGAAGACGACATGTCCAGAGGAATTGGTTCCAGGGCTCCCAAGCAGCCAGGAACTAAAACAATAAGAGGTGTGTGAAGTACATTTGATGTGCAGTTTCCCATCCTGCAGAAACCTGCATCTGCCAAAGGGTAGCCCAAAGAAATCAGCAGTTTATAAGTTTAACAAAAAACTGTCCAGTTGCACCTGCTCCCACCAGCAGCTTGTAAGATTTTCCTGGAAGAATCTCCACTGATTCACGAATTTTGGAATAAGCATCGAATCTACATTCTTACTCTTATTTTTAAAATTCAGGTATTCACTCAGGTAATATTCATAGATAGGTTAAATCAGATAAAATAGTTTGGGCACCAACAAAAGAAAACCACAGATATATCTGCAGCAATGGCACATTTTGTGTTTTGCACTCCTAGCTTCTGCAACTCTGTGATACACAGGAGGCTTTCTTCAGGAAAAGCCTGTTTGGTTTTAAAAAACAGATGGGTACATTTCTTGGAAAAAATAACCAAACAAACAACAGTTTAATTTTCAGATGTGGATACCTATTTATGACTTTTTGTACCTGAATTTCGATGTATATTACCATTATGATTGTACCAAAAAAGCATACAAGCATCACATAGTACATGAACCCACTGCATACGGATCCAGACATTAAATTCCTACATTTGAAGCTGACTGCTGCTGACAGCAGAAAACCTTACAAAGATGAAAAGATGATAAATCAGCAAATCCTAAATTATATTAATTAATTCACAGTTAGATTCTACCCAAACTGCAATCAGAGTGCAACTAGCTAATCTGGCAAAACAGAAACAGACTTTGCTAATTCACAAACTTTACGACATGACAGAACAATCCTCTAGTATTGACACCGAAGCCCCAGCTCTCGTGAGCTCAGTACCGCCAGCCAAGCTCAAGTTTTTACGTCAGCAGTTAAAACTACAAGTGCCATTTCAATGTCCTGTTCAATTCCACAGCACAACCATGAGGATCACATGACATTCAATGAGCTTGAGAGTAACAACAAGTGAGAAAGACCAGAAGTCCATAGAAGCCTTACAATAGTTTCTTGTGCAAGGCACACACAGAAGTGTAAACAGGACTGGAAAAGCCCTTTCCTGCTGGTCCTCATTAAGCACCAGGGACATATGGTACAATAAGTTTCCTCCAGTCTTCCATTTTCTATCTCAGAATTTGGCCCATATACGGGTTCCCTTTTCCTTCAGAGCAAGAAAGGCTAGCAAGGATTCAGCTGATTTTTTCTCAAAGTTAATAAAGTTTAAAAAAAAATAAAATAGAAGTGTGTGATCTTCTGGCTGGGAGGCTAGTGGGTCGGAATCTCAATGGAAGCCGTCACACTTCACAAGACCCACAATTACACGAACCATATTGAGCTGCTGAAGTTTAATACATGAAACAACAGAAAGGAAAATGATTTTTCAACCTCATTAGCTGTTACAGTACAGAAATGTACATGTTCCCTATGCTGGCATCAAGTTAATATGTCCTTAATTTTCTGGTCTCAGTTTCCCACATAGTTTTTTCAACGCAATTTTGCTAGAGAACTAGATATTTCTTGAAGATTTGTAGGGGATAAGCTCATGATACGGTAGCTATAAGGCTACTGAAGGACTGAGTAACATTGCTCTGAGTCAGGGAAGCTCAGTGATAGCTGTCCCTGGGGATGTACTGGCCCATACCGAACACAAAATTGCAGTGTGAATTTGGAGAATCAGGAAACAGGTACACAGTTTAACACCTGAGCACACAGGCCAGTGACTGCAAAAGTTTAATTACATTCCTTATTTGAAGGCATTTCCATTTTCTTGGACTATCTCCAACATGCACCGAATTCCCACATTCTAACACAAAGCCACCATTTCTGCTTAGCTTCTATATAGCCCCAAGAGCGTCAGCTAGCTTTGCTGGACCAGTCTGTCCATATTTATCACAAAGCTCCTCCTTGACTTTGAGGGAAGAAAAAGTGTCAATGATATTCCCAGTGTTTGGAATTGAAGCTTTTGAATGTGTTATCTCTACAACAGTTTTGTAGGAACAGGTATTTTTTCCAGCCTCTCTGAGTATTGCCAGGCTGCTCCCCTGCCCCTTTTTGTTTTGGTTTTCTCCCATCTAAGTGTGAACTGTGTTCTACTCTATATAAAAATCAGCTGTGCAGAGCTGGATAAAATGTGTCACCGTAGGCACCTGAATTAATAGTTTGGTTACGTACTCTGTTAAGTCTTTACTATAGATCAGCATAAGTGAGCTAGACAGAAAATTCCTTAGAGCCAACATTTTTAAAAAGGTGTCAAAGTCAACATCCCTTTGAGATCTCTCTGAATTATCCAGCTTTAAAGAAAAAAAACCAAAACACAAAACCCCAAACCAAAAACCCCAACAACTGATCCCACAAAAAAATACAGATATTTACACCTCCCCCCTGCCATGCTTTCCTTAGTATCACCAAATATAAAATGGTGGGAAAAGTTGGCAGGAATAAATACTTCCATGGAATTTCTAAAGCTGCAATTAATGTTAATGAAGCTATACCTTATATGGCAAGGAGATATAGTGTAAATTGGATAAGTAAGAAAAATGATCAGCCATTGTGCTCTTCCAATATAGTACATGAGGGTATTGCCACTGTAAAGCTATCTTTATTTTAAACCATTAAATAAAACAATATAAATCTGCAAGCAGGTGTTTCTTGTTGCGGGAGTATTGAAAGTTGTAATGCAAACAACCTAATTTTAGCATCTATGTAGAGTGGGAAGTAAATTTACTGATCACTCATGCATCGAGCACAGGGAGGACACAATCAGCAGGAGCTTCCAGCAAGATTATCCTATTAAAGCAGGAAGACTTCATACGGTTGTTAAGGAAGTAGTTGAAAGCAGGTGATGGAAGTGGGGGTTTGCCGAGGAGGCATGGGCCCACTGTACATGTTAAGTTGTTGTTTTCTGCTCAGCTAAGCAGCAGAGAATTGATATGTTAGCAATGAAGTGCAATGACAATTAAATTGTAACTGACCTACATGTTACCATCATTATGCTTTCTCTTTTTTACTGCTTTCCCTCTTATTTAATCACACAGTATGGGGTTTTTATTAGGCTGTAATGTTAAAATCTTCATCCATTTAGCCATAAATGTTTGACTGGATATCTATCAGACTTCCTTGCACTATACAAACAAAACCATTTTGCTGAATCATTGTTGACTTGTTTGTGGCCTAATTTAATGAGTGTAATAACTTACATTACTATCCAGTTAACATTTAGGAGCCCAGAAAAGACCTGCTAGCATGCAGCCAGCTACTGTATATGTTTTCTATTCATATCACTCCTCTTTGCAGTAAATTTCATACAATAATATACACTTCTTGCAATACTGGCTTTGTTTTTCTCATCCCAGGTTGAGTTCTCCATAGCCAGGCTGCAATGCTAGAAATCAAGTGCCTCAAATTTTTGATGCCATTTCAGCTTTCTAGACGTTGGATAACTGCCTACATAGCCATCAAAATATCAAGCAAAAGAAGCCTCAGCACATGCTCATTACATCATGCTCATGCAAGAAGCTGCATTATTGAGGAAGAAAATACCAAAACAATTACTAAATAGAATAAGGTTTCTAAGTTAAATATAGACCTAGAGAGAGGTAAACCCACTTTGCCAGATCTTAGTTCAGATTGGGCAAAACAAGTATTACTGCTTTACAATATGAGGGGCAAACCCCAGGAATTTGGGCCTGGGCCTGCCAGAGAAGATGGTAAGAATGGCCTGGGCTCTGGGGAGCCCTCAGTGGGACTGTGTTGAGGCTGCAGGATACTGCCAAGCCACCGAACACCAGTGGGTTTGAGGCATCTTTGGTTTTACACTATTATCTTGAAAAAAAATCCTTCTTGCCACTACCTACACCTTAAGCACTCATGTAGCATCTAAGAGTCCTGTAGATCAATTAAGTAACAAACTCTCCATATTCAAACGCTAATTTAACACATACTTGGCAAAACAGAGCCATTTTCCTGCTTACAAGGAACTCAAACATCAATATATAGTGACACTTTGAAGTGCAAAAGTTGAGATTTTCCGTTTTTCACAGAAAAAGCCACAAACAACCCAACCCAACTCATTTCAGTGTACCAAAGGGATAGCACCAATTATATTTTATTACAGGCATTCTTTGTTAATTGCAATGAATCAAACTGTACCATGGAATCACTCAAAGTCTCTATTGTAAAAGTTACACTGTGCTGAGTAAATCCCAATGAATGGGAGAGTCTCTGTTGTCATTCAAACAACCTTCTTTCTCTCGTCCAAAGGAAAAGCAAAACCCAGAACACATTAGTGGACAAAGTGACCATTAGGCAGCAATGCACCCTTGTGCCCAAGGCAGCCAATGGTCTCCTTAGGTGCATTAAAAAGACCATGGCCAGAATGCTTGAGGGTGGTTATCCTCCCCCTCTACTCTGCCCTGGTGAGGCCACATCTGGAGTACCGCGTCCAGTTGTGGGCCCCCAAGTTCAAGAAGGGCAGGGAACTACTGGAGATAGTCCAGTGGAGGGCTACAAAGATGATCAATGGAGTGCCTCTCTTAAGAGGTAAGGTTGAAAGGTCTGTTAAGCCTCAAGAAGAGAAGACTGAGAGGGGACCTTATAAATGCTTGTAAATATCTAAAGGGCAGGTGTCAAGAGGATGGGGCCAGACTCTCTTTTGAGCGGTGCCCAGCAATAACAAGGGGCAATGGACACAAGCAGCAATACAGGAAATTCTCTCAATGTGAGGAAAATCTTCTTTACTTTGAAGGTGACAGAACACTGGAACAGGCTTCCCAGAGAGGCTGTGGAGTCTCCATATTTGGAGATATTTAAAACCTGCCTGGATGCATTCCTGTCCAGCCTGCACTAGGTGAACCTGCTTTGGCAGGGGGGCATATTCAATGAAACCTTAGAAATCAGTTCTGTTGCCCACTACCTCCTCAGCCAAAACTCTCTTAAAGCTGTCCTCTTCACACCTTCCTAGTCTCTTTGCCCATAACTGGACAAATTGAAAAGGGGGCAGGAAAAACACACCTTTTTAAAGGAATTAATAGACTGCAAATGTCTTGAGGAATGGCAAGTGAAAGCAGAATTGGGTATTTCATCACCCTGTAAAAGAGGCTGAGCATTGGGGCAGGGAACACAACAAGAAATCATGACTTCAAGATTTCACAAGTTAAAAAAAAACCCAACAATTATTGTTGTTGTAAATCTGCCTATTCTCTGTGCACTGGTGTTTGTGAAACACTTTGTTTATGGACAACTTGACCATGAAACTTATTGTGCAATATTTTAGTACAGACTTTAATCAATACAGCAAAGAAACCTCATTAGTGATAGTTATCAAATCAACATGTATTACCTTTGCCACTGATAGCATTTTATATGGAAACAAAGCTTTATCAGGACAACTCAGCCATTTAGCAATAGTACACTCACACCGGTATTAAAAACAAGTATTCCCCAAGTTCTCTAATCTCCTATATCCCTTGTGGTCAAATAACTTTGAAACACATCTTTTACAAATGCCTTCTCAATATTAGATGGCATAGTTAGATGAGGTACTTGTACTTATCACATGATGGATACAGAGCAATGAAAAGTTAGGTCCATCATGCAGAAAAGTAGTGAGCAGAATATAATGTAGACTTGAAGTTGTTTTCAGAGGAAAGCACTTCGGGGGAAAGGGGGGGATTGCTAATTCCTCATAACCAATGTCTCAAAGGTCCCTTCCAACCACTAAGATTCTGTGATTCTGTAATTTAGGATTTTATTTTATTTAGCTCATTCCTTCCTTTAGTTCCTTCCTGTGGCATGACAATCCAAGCTTCCTGGAAAATGTATCTTGAGGTAGACTCAAAAAGAAATAAAAAAAAGTCATGGAGCTTTTAAGGTCAGATTTATTACCATCTCATTGCAAAGTATAATATCAGGGGAGGCAGAGATAATGAGCTACAATCTGGTTGGGAATGCAATTTGATTTGAGCAGCATACATGGAGCTGAGTAGAAACCAAAGACAGAGAACTTCGACAGCAGGGAGCATCCACACGTGTGGGAGTTCCTTCAGCACCATCCAGCAGCAACTGCAAGAATATTTTTCCAAGGCACATATCAATGCTGTGAAGTGCTCAAACTTGAAAAAGCCTATAATATTACTTAGTAGCTACAGACTTAGATGCTTGACTTTGCAATTTTAAACCTTTATTAACCACAAAACTCACTTAAGCATGAGATGTTACATGTGTGAGTTTGCTTAGGAAGTGGCAGTAACCTCATAGAGAGCATTTTAGTTTGCAGCTGTTCCAAGCCACAGTCCGATCAACCTTGATGTCAAAGTAGTGAACATGAGGACTCCGAGTACTTTTTGGCAGGATGCTTTCCTCATTGTTACAGACATGAAACTCTTCATGTGGCAGTGACAGGAGTTGCTGTATAAGTGAACGATACAATTAACATAGGCTAAAAGTTTGCAGCAGGATTATCATCCTGACTTCAGAGCCATCAGTGAAGTTGTATGGAAATAGACAAAGGAGAAAAACTCAGACATAACTGCGGGATTCTGAATGAACCACCAAAAAGGTGGTCTGGTATACAGAGATGTGGGCTGGAACTACTAGAGACGATGACTACGTGCAGGCCAGTTGTTTCATTCTTGCATTTGTATGAAAACAATTTATCTTTCTATGTTATGTATACCATTATGAACACATGCAGCATAATACTGACCGCTTTTAAATGCAAGGCCACTTTCTGACTGTAGCTATTCTTTGGCAGGGTAAAAATACGCACACAATTTTATCAGTAGTCAGTGCAAAGGGCTGCTTCACCTGCTTTAAAAGCCTTACGGAGAAGGATAAACACATTAGGTAGAAGATGATGCCAGTACTGCATTCTGAAGACATCTGTCAGCAGAAGCTTGCAGAGGACACAATAATGAAACTCAAGGTAAAAACTGCAGAAAAGTTGAACTCTGCCAAACTCCGCCCATAGAGGTTTTTCCCCACCCAACACTTGATACATTTCAGTGGGAATCTAATACTGAATCCTATTTCCATACTCAGCACCGTCCACTAAGCTCAGCTGAATCTCTTCTCACCTGCAAGAGGCCAAAGCTCCAATAATTATTTAAAACTTATACAGTTGTCAAAAGAAAAAGAATTGATACAATATTTCCAATAGTTTCACTGGGAATTACTAACACAAATGTGTCGAATGAGGCAATTTTATCATAAGGCTATCAAAGATATAAAAGAAAATTCTGTCACAACTTGAACTGTTGTGAATTTTATTTCCATTTTTCTGAACTTTTGGTTGGAGGTTTGGCTAGGGATTTTTTTAAATTGCAAGAGGGCTAAACATTTTATTTTTGTGTTTATAATAAGGAAATATTTCCATTTTATTTCTAGTATGTTCAAGTTAAACCATCAGAAAAGGAATACACTGAGAATTAAATCCATTTTATTTGGGGCAGAACAAAACATTTCAGCTCTTCTAAAATATAGTTTTTGTTGTTTTTTTGATTGCACTATTAAAAAGGAAGAGTGTTATATGTCAATCACATAGAAGTCATTCATTTGGCTAGCACACCAAAAAATATTTCTATGACCATACGCAAAATACATCGACTGTGATGTCAACTGGACAATTATCTTCCTTCCTTTTTTTTTTTTTTAAGGATTTTTCATTATCCTATTTAGAGAGAACCTCTCCCCTCCCTCAAAAAGTATGTCCAAATGACACTTCTCTCTCTCAGGGCTTATGTTTCACCAGAATGACTACAGTAAGCAACAACACTACTTAACTATTTTGAAGGCCCTGGTCAGTGTCGGTTGTATAGCGATTGGAAGATTATTTCAAGTTTGAAATAGCCAACTAGCTGTGAAATCAAAAATACGAATTAGCCTTAGAGACAAGTAGCAGCATCCTGTAAGAAGACTTACTTTCTTCACTCAGTCTGTTACACCAAAGAGTTAAAAATCAGAGATCATCATAGATGATCTTGAAAAATCTCAAAAATTCAGAAAGATATACTAATCCCATCTAATTTCCCAATGTTTAATTTAGGACAAATGGTAATGTATGGATTTATCATTTTGTAAATATTTTACCTGTATTTCTATATTTTTAATGAATGCCATGAACTTCCAGTAAAATTTCTTTAAGACAAATACAAAATAGCCAATATTTGATGAGAATTTATAGAAATATCCATTATGGGATGATTATTTATATTTTGGCCACTCAGTTTTACCATGAAGTGAAGGGCTTCTGGCTTTGGGGTTTTTTTAAGTCTGTAGCACACAATGCCCTCTCTCTCTGTTGATAACATAATATTGGTCTATGAAAGTCACAAAGAAAATCATTTAATTGCAGGAAAGGGTTTTGGAAAGATATCAGAATTCAATATATAGTTCTATTTGGTTTTAAAAAAGCTTTAAATATCTCAGTAATAGCAAAATGTGTAAATTTTCAAAGAATCGTGTATTTCAAAGCATTACCAGAGCCATGATTATTAGTTTTATTTTGAATGGATAACAGCACACGCCATGTGGCCCTGCAAGTCATGCTGAAGATTTAATAATAAAAATCTTGCAACCTTAAATATTTGATTTCTTTTTCATTGGTATTTCTGATTCTCCTTATATTCCATTTGTAGGAGTGAAAAACTGGTCTGGTAAAAAAAATCTGATGGAACAACCCTCTGACTCTCAGGTTTTCTGAATTTCCTTCTCACTTTCTTTATTACCTTCTCAATGTGGCATGGAAAGCATGACCCGTATATGTTGAGCACATTAAAACATGATGCACATTACTAATCCTAACATAACCCTGGTACCTTGGCACTTCTTACTCAACGCCACATGCCCAAATTAACACACTGAAAGGCAAAGGCATCAGCCAGTTTCGTAAATCAGCTACTGGGGTTTGCATCTGAGTCATCAGAAATATGCAAGACACTAGGGAAGCAATTCCTTTTCACAACTTGCCTTGGAGCAGGCACAGTCTACCAGGAAATAGCATCCTGGCTTTGGAAAAACTGCCCCGAATTGTGATAACTTTAAGGCTACAGCTCAGACAACTGAACAACAGAATTCCCCAATGTGCAGGACTCAGCCCTATGGAATCCAGCAGGAAATGAAGGTAATATTCATAATAGAATATACTTTCAGGCAACTTCCTGAACAGAGGATCTGCAAAAATGCCCCCAAAAAGTATAAAATCCTACATTATTCTTTAAAACTTTAATCATGCTGCTGTTCATACTCTATAGAAGTTCCTGGGTGGAGAACTGAGGCAGACAAACTAGTCACACCGCAACCCAGGGAAAAAACTAAAAGCTTTTATGCTGGATGAACATACAGAAGTGGGATGATGAGAAGTTAATCCTCAGGGTTTAAAAAAAAAAAAAGTGAAAATTGTCTTCCAAATCACATGATCTTGAGAACAGAGAGTGAACTCTGACAGCAATAGAGTGCCTCCCTCACCCCACTCCACCACCACCTCGTCGTGCTGTGCAGAGTCAGGCTAGGCTAAATTCAAATCATTAGACCTTCCTCCTCTCTAGGTAAGCATCACTCTGCTAAATTCAAGCCTCCCACATTCTTGGGGGGGACAAGACTCCCACATCTTCCTCTTGGCAATTCAGAATTCATCCCCAGCATGAATTCTTTACAAGTGCCCTTTATGTTTTCTAGTAACGTGGTTCCTCCAGAAAACATTTGTTGGACACATTCATGGCCAGAGCAGATTAGCCAGGTCTTTTAATTACCAGATCCTCCCATTTGACAATATTGCACTTCTGGTACTATCAACTTCTCAGTGAAGGAGCTTTATTCTGTCACTACAGTTTAAATAACCTAAGCTCCTTCAAAACATCTTCTCTGTTAGTGGGACAAGGCAGGTTTAGAATTAACTCTGAAATTCTCTTGTCAGCACAGTTAAATCGTTTGTGTGAAATTCTTCCATGCGATGTGTCTGAACAAACATATACAGTTTCCCAAGTGTTACTCCCTTCCTTTGATGAAGCTTCTTCTCTAACTACAAGTTTACTTTAATTATTTAATCAGTTTGGCTGAAATACACAAAGCATTAAATTGTTAGTTGTACTTAACATTCCTTATAAATTGCATTTATTAATTTCAGGAAAGAGACTTGCCATTGCTACAGTAATTTAAATTAGTACCACATGGCTACAGGCTGCTGCTAAATGATTCTTTGGGGCAAAATCAGTTCTTTAAAGATATTTAAATGACACTAGAGATAGCCTAACCAAATTTTTGTCCAGGAAGTTACAATTTATCAAAAATGTAATAAACCATGGACGAAATATTCATTGTAAGCAGCATATAATGTGGTCCATGAAATGACATTTTAGCATCTTTCACTATGGTCATACTAAAGTTTGCTGACAATGCCGGGTAACGCTCCATTGATATTTAACAGTCCCCATCTACATGGTACTTCATGATACTGTAACTTTATACACTCCAAGTCCATTCTCTCACCAGTACTAAATCAGTCAACTTTGACACACAATGCTGTTCCATTTTGTTTGCTTAATTTTAATGCCATAGATGTTTTAAATTTCCCAACATTATTAACTTTGAAAGCAACTGGGGAAAAGAATCACTTTCCCTCCCAATTCTTCCTGCACTTCTCAGATACACGCACGTGCACACCCTTGTGATACACCTCAGCATACATCTCCTGATCATAAAGAAAATTATGATCTCCACTGGTGAGCACCAGGCAGCACCAGCTGTAGATATTTAACAACTGGAGACTCTTTAACCTTGCTGTAGCATAGACAGGAGTACATCAGCACCTCCTATAGGAAAGTCTACATGAACACCACATATAAAAATAACAAAATAAATGTATAAAATAATAGATTCATCTTCCTGCAGCTAAAGATAAATATTAAATAATCCTATCTGCTTCTGGCTGAAAATTAATTTCTTCTAAGGCAAATAGTGTAACACGTATATGCGTTTTAATTCCCATTTGGCAAAAAGCCTATTTTCAGTATGCAGTACATAGACTTTTGAAATACTAGAACTGCGTTCATCACAGACACACTTAAACAAATAAAATTTTCTTCCTTCGGGTACCAATTCACTGTGGTCTAATAAAATATATGTATTTTTATTAAGCATCAGTATTCAGTATTCCCACCAAATCCAGATATCCATACTAAAATTACTTTTCAATAGCCACAGTGGTATATCTACATAATGCTGTTCAGTGCCATGCAGAGATCTGAGAGCCAGCTCTGAAGAATCTACCCTGAGTGCCAAATACAGTCTGGTCATAGTACCAGAACACAGCTTGGCCTAATCTTTGTTTCTGGTGGCAAGGTTGGGTCATTCAGAGAGTTCAAACATCTCTACACAGAAATGCATTATGCTGTTTAGACATAAGTGCTAGATTTACAATAGTACCGTGCACCTTAGCAAGATAGATTTTTCATACATGTTCATGTACTTATGCCTGATATATTTAATTACTACAGAAAACCCCTCCAGAATGGTTATCTTCAGGCATTCAAATACCTCTGGAAAACAGGACCAAAGTTGACTGACCGTTTTTGTAGCCCTGTGTATCTAACAATGAGAAATGGATATATTTAGAGATTAAGCTATCCATGCAGCACTCCTGATTAATTCATTACTTGAGAAAAAATGGGAGGGCAAACACAGAATACCCCAAAGCAAAAGCCTGAGAACTCTTTTCTCACTGTCTTGGCTCAGATACGACTGTCTCCATTGCCCAGCACCTTTGTAATTTCCCCTGCTGCAAAATGCTCAGAAAAACACCAATCCATGAGAACAGCTTCATTGTACACTAACCATTTCCTATTCCTGCACTCGTGTGCATGACTTGCCAGGTGAAGTATTGTGACAGAAAGCCCGAGGTGGAACGATATATATTATCAGTTTTATCAGCTTCCTGGTAGTACATGGTCTTCTCTACCTCTTCCCCACCAAACCCCCCCCTTCTCCTGTTTCAGAATCAGTGTCCAATTGTCTCTCATGTCGTCCTCCACATACCTTTCTTTCCAGTGGTATATTTTAAGCATATTTTAACCTGTCACAGCTTTTTTAAAAATTCCCTCCCCTCCCCCCCCATGCTTGGAGCCCTCAAGAGTAATGGATGAAGTCGTTCATTGTCCAAGGCATCTTTCCAGACCCATATATCCTTGCCTATGCAAGCACATGAATTTACAGGTTTACTGGCATATTCTTCATTTCAGAGCATTTTATTGTCCAGCCTGAGCTCTGATGGGAAGTTTGCTGCACAAAGTTTTTTCTCTGAAAACTTTTTTTGAGCCATCTTCATCTCAGTATCTTACCCAGGGCCTATTTGGTGCTATACCAACTAGCTGCTCTGATGCAGGATGCACAGATAAGATATTAGACCTAGCTACCATGGTGATTGATGTTCTAAAAATATCCAAGTCAGCTGTACTGACAGATGGGTTAAATATATGGCTTCACTATACCTGCATTGCAATCTGTTAGGATGAGGATGCAGATAAGGACCAGCAAGTGCAATTCAGTTGGGAAAGTTAAGAAAAAAAAGCACAAAAAAGTATTCATAAAACCAACATTAAGAAACTCTATTGGTCTCATATGTTAAGAAGGCATCTTTTATATTTTGTGTCTTTCTAGTATGGCAACTATATCTGGTACAGTTATGCACATGAGGAGATGACAAATATGTAGATTACAGCAGTAAGGAGAAGGGATCCAGTTCTTAGCAAACATAACATGACAGAACGCATTTGTTGCTGCTACCGAAATGTGCGTATACAAGCATTCTGCAAAGTCTAATGTGATCTTCGGCTGCCTGCTGCCTTGGAAACCACTGGTCAGATACTCTCAGCAGTGGGCATAACCAGCTAGAACATTTTGATTAGATGAAATTTCATGGAACGGAAATATTTCACACACTGGTTTCAGTGAATTTCTCTCAAGGACTGAAAGAGACAGAGCTCTACTTGCAAAAAAAAAAAAAACCCAAACCAACCAAAACCCTCATATCATGGTGATTTGGACACCAGGATGTTGGTGCTCTAGATTCAAATCCCTGTTGGGCCAAGCAGTCTAGAATTAAACTAATTGTACTTGAAGCCAACAACAGCCCAGACAGGCTGCTAACAAAGTTAAAAGGTTTAACTTTCAGTTAAAAAAAAAAAAAAAAGACACTTACAACATTTAAATGTTGTATTGCACTCATCATTGCAACCCTGAAGCCTTGAGAATTCAAGTAAAATTTGCCCATTTGCCCAAAAGCAAAGCACTCTGGTTACAAAATCTAGCTGTACAGAGCATTTCAGACAATGGCTGGTTTACAAAGGATCTAAAACTACATAAACATCGTGAAATGAGGATTTAACTTCCCAATAATCTTGCTTTGGAGAAGCAGGAATTCATTTTCCTCAGGTGCAGTTTTAAGACTGAACCAGAAGCAGCATTATTATAGGCACAAGAGAATCAAATTAGCAAGGAGAAAATGTACTAGTATCATTAGATGTATTTCCATGTGTCCTACCTCTGCAGCACAAGAGCTGCAGTCCAGCAAAAAAATTTGGTGGATGGGACAACTGCTAAATATTGCCTTCCAGCCCATCAGTAAGGCCAGACCTTGAAATGAGTTCATACATTGAGTGTGGACTTTCTACACACATTTATAAATCCAAATGGCCATTTACAAAACATGAAAGGCAACCTAGCTTTTGGGATATGCTGCGATTAGTGAATGGCACATTTACAAAATGCCCCTTTCAACCCACAGAGCTGCCACTGCAGCTCCCTCATCCTGGTGCTGTGAAGCGCCACAGCCAGGATCCCAGCAATGGGTCAAACTGGCAAACTTATGATGGCAAGATCTTGCAAATTGCCTGTGACTCCCCATTAAATTAATGCTCTTTATTAAAAATGTCTTTTCAATCACTCACATTTCTTCACATCCAGATATGAACATTGATTTTTCAAGGTCAGCTGTGCATGTGGATGTCCCTTTCTCATATTTCAAAAAACACTGAAATGATGACTTCTATTTTTGTCTTTGGGCTTAGAGCAAAGCTGCCCTTTGAAAGTACCAGGTGGGTCACACTTCCCAGTAACAGTCATCAGCAGGATCAGATAGGATTTTGATTTCAGCATATTCGTATGGAGATCAACATTTTATTGTAATTTTATTCCTTATAGATGATTTCAATATCGAGCTCAAACCCAAGCGATTCTAGAGAGCAAACACATACAGATTTATTTCTGCAAAAAATGCTCGGTGCAACAAGAAATGCTATTATTACTCTGTGTTCTCTAAGGGCTACGGTCAGTGTAGGGGAGGCTTCCCACCTACTCCTCCTTTTGTAGCAATCGTGTTTTTACAATTTCAAATTTAATACTTTTTCTAATATATTATACGTTACCTCCCATGTATTTAAACTGTACTTAAAAGCATGCTAAGAATTGGTAATTCTTTAATGGTTGTTCACTTACAAGCGATTGTGGGTCATTACACAATCATTTAAAGGGCATTAATGAGAACCATTTAATGGTTTTAGTAGAATATCATTGTAAGGGACAGGGGAAAAGTTACTGGCTGTAAATTTTTATGACCATTTCTTACAAAACGTATTACTTTAAAGATTTATGTATGTAACAATGAGTACAATAAAAGCCATGCTAAAAATAATTTGAAATCAAAGTAATGCATATAGATAAGGTCCTACTTGCTGCAGTTTTGCATGCAGTCAGGAAGATTTTCTTTCTTTTCTTCTAGATACCTTAGGACTTGCAATGCAGCTTCAGATCTCCTTTATGAAAAGTCATCACAAAAAAAAAATTGCTACAGTCTACATTTTAACAAAACATAAATTGTCCTTTATGGTCTATATTTTATTTTTACTTTTCACTCATTGTTTTGCATATAAAGTCAGTATTTTTTCAGCTTTTCCTCAGATACAGCACAATAAGACAGCTTTTAACCACAATGTTAAGGAGAATTACTTTTATAAAGCATCTTGAACTGTACATTTGGTTGGCTTTTTATAAATGGAAAATAAAGGAAAATTCTGCATGCCAAAATTAAAAGGTTGACTATTTCCCCACAGGGAAATTCTTTATTACTATACAAGACCAGAACATACCTTCAAAACTACAGAAACTTATTTTGAAAACTATTCATATGGACGCATTAACCTTATTAAAGTGCTTTAATAACAAAACAGTCATCATATTATGCTTGGTTTTGTCCATTTGTGATTCTCATGGAATACATAATGAGGAAGACAATACCCTTTTTTCCCCCCAGTATTCTTGCATAAGTAGGAGAATATTTCTAATTAAAAGGCAGAGTTAGTACAGCACATGAATTGAACTGAACCATATCTCTGGAAATGCTGATATTTTTACTGTTTGCATTAAGTAAGGACTGTATTTCTTTCTGAATCTGGCCCAATAACCATTACCAATAAGATTAAGATTTAAGATAACTTGGCCAAAAGATGGTGAATTATAACTTGTAATTAAAATGTAGAAAATAGTTTCTTTAAAATAAACATGGTAATACTTTCAAGATCATTAATTTTTTATGTAACGAACAACAAAACCAACCTGAATATTTTAAAGTGTGACATTGGAAAGCCAAGGAAAGAGGATTTTTTTCAAAACATCTCAATGCAACAAAAGCAAGTAGTACTGTTAATCTGCAGCTTTTTTTGTCTTCAGAAACACTGCTATTCTTTCATGATGAGTTTTAGCCTTACACTACCTCTCCAAAATTCAGTTTAAATCCTAATTGAGATGACAAAGACTCACAAGGCGAGTAATGGGGCGGAGGAAGGGGGCAGCTATTATTACTACTATGTTTTCTCCACTTACTATTTTACTGGTTTGTTTCCATTTTGAAATGGCTGAAGAAATTCAGGAGCTAGACTGATCTGATTTTCTCCTGTGTTTGAAACAAACATTTCTTTGTTGTGTACAAGGAAACGTTACTAATGATTAATATCATGTGAAATGGTGGCTGGCTCATGTTTGCTACAGATAAACAGTCTATTGACTTCTCAGTAATTCTTATTGCTGAGCATCCTTTGTTTTAGTTGCCAGAATTCTGCTTAACACAAGAACAAAATGTAACTGGTATTATTTAAATATTCTAAAATAATGGGAAGGAAATGTAAGGCCCACGGATGTTGGGAACTGAAGTCATAAGACAGATGAAAGGAATCCAGTGAAAACTCCCATGCGATTCAGCAAGCTGAGATTTCACCATAAGTGGCAGAAGGTGCATCTATACATCCCAGCCTTTAACTGCCACGCTATTCTGTTTGTTGAGATCTTGTGAACAATAATCATCATCTACACCTGACTGTGGCACAGCCATAACAGAAGGACTAATGGTACCAGGATGAGATCAAACCCACTTTTGCCTGCAACCTGAATTGGGAATTAAAACCTGGATTTTTGAAAACAAAAGGGCGACACACTAAAAATCAATGGACCATTTCATTCCCTGGTTTTGTGATCCTGCTCATTATTTGCATTTTTCAACTCTCTCCCATTTTATTTTTCACTGGATATTAATCACTGCTAACTATATTTTCCCATACTAATTCTTCACCTCATCAGAAAACAGCACCTGCACTCAGAGCACAAAATTAAGAGATTCATAAAAGTCAAGGAATGAAATGGCACATTGGTTTAGCATGTCAGTCTTTCACCTCTAGGAATATAGGACTGTGAAAGAGCAAGGAAAAAAAAGGTAAAGACAACAAGAAGCAAAAAGAAGCAGAAATTTAAATAAAGAGAATAATAGTGACAAAGACAGGAAGAGAGGATTGGAAAAGAGGACAAAGGATGTGTGAATGTAACTGAAAAAGGACAAGGAAAAACAAAAGTTGGGTGGATGAAAGATTAAGAATTACATGAAATTATTTTCTTTACACACCTCCACATATTTGCTTGTACTACGGCATACACTAAAATTTTGAGAAAGTTGAGGGCAAAGAACTGAAATTGTTCACTTTTTTCCTATAGCCCCCCACAAATAAAAAGGAAATTAAATGCCATAAATATATTCCAACAATAAAGATTTGATTTACAGTAAGAAAAGCAAATAAATTATGAGAAATGATTTGAGGTTGTAGAGGTCTCTGAACACTACATGATTTTTATTTGTCATGTGTGTTACAGTATATAGAGTCATTGAGGTAGATTCAGAACAGAGATTCTGCTTTTTTTTTTTTAAGTTATTTTACTTCTGTTGAGCTTCCTCCCTCTCCTTAATCAAATAACAACAATGTAGACTGCACAGGAACCTTTGTAAATACAATACTTTGAGTCCAACAATTGCAAAACAATATGGTATGTTGCAATTATTGACTTCACACACACACAAGTGACTTCTTCAGAGATTTTTGAATTTAATTATGTTTACTGATAATCCTTAGGCTACTGATATAAATACAGACAAATATGTCTTCAACTGACCTTGAAGTGGGTAGTATCCTAAAAATGTTGTATCATGATATGCAATGAAATATACCTTAACTTAAAAATATCTTAGTCTAGTTGGAAAACTCCTATGTTCATATATATACACACATCGACGCACACACAGATATTTAATCCATTATTTTGTCCCTAAAGTTGTTTCAGTAGCCACTATACTCAAGAAATCTGCCTCAAGTTCTGAGTTTCCTCCTCTGGGTTTGCAGAAACAGTTAACTGAGAATGGATAGAAAACAAAGAAATTATGGAATTCAAAAGATAATTAGTTTATAAGATAATTAATAATTAATATTTTCAAGGTATCCAAGTTTAAAACCACCTACAAATAACAGAAAAATAAAAAAAATAGAGTAGCTGACAGTATCGACCACGCAAAACCCAAGGAGTAATTGCACTGAACCTGGGAGAGCTAGAGGGCCATTTACAGCAGCATAGATCAGTTTAGCTCCACTGATTTGATCCATGGTATCTTAAATGCAGATATGGCCAGTGTCTTGGAAAAGTGATTTGGGATAAATGGTGACTTGGAGATTGTCACTGTAGAACTGTACATCCAAACCCAAGCATCCAAATGTGTGTGGCCAAAACTTGACATGGAAATGTTGGACAAGGAAAGCATTTCCTGAGAGGTACTCTGTGGGTACCATTGTCTGAGAAGTACAGTGCAGCTAGAAAACAGACACAGCAGTTCTTATACTGTAGAAAAGCCTTTGACTTTTCCCTCCCATTTCATAAATTGGAGACAGCATCTTTCAGTGTTAATTGTAAAGACACTTGAATTTAGCACTGTGCAGCTCATACAGCTCTCCACAGGACAGCAAGGTTAGTAGCCCCGCTCCTCCAGGTTCGGAAAGAGGGCAACAACTTCATTTCTCTATCTGGCTCTAGATTTCAGATGTGCAAATATCCTGCTAAGAAATATATTTTTCTGCAGAAAAAAGCACAGAACTTGAGCTCTTAATATCTCATCTATAGGGTCACTGAAAGACAGAAGGGGCATTTACTGGACCCAAGAAGATTCAGATATACTACATCAGGGCATTCTGCTGATCAATAAAAACTATTTTAAGATACAAGAGCAATGAAAGACAGTTAGAAATGGCTTATTAAACATGATTATATTACAGACTGCAGAATTTTCATGGCGCGGAACTCATTACATAAATGGATAGAGAGCCTACCACACACTGGAGTCCAGGCTTTCTCTGGCGTCTAGCTGATACTAGAGTACAGGAATAGCTATTACAGTACTCAGGAGCACAAGTCACCAACTTCTGAAAAAAGTCAGCGACTCCTCCAAAAAGCATACAAGCTAAGAAGTTAGAAAGGTGATCAACTTTTGAGTGGCAGTGTATTTCAGTAACCCATTTGATACACATCCAAGCAAACAGTGTGAATATTGTGATCAAAACAGGTTTTTAGAGATGCCTGCATGAAAATCTAGAAGAACAGGTAGGAAAGATCCCTGTATTTTACTCTTTACTTTCATCACAGCAGCATTTCAGCTTTCTCTATGCTTTCTTCTACCTACCGTGCCTCTGAGTACAGGCACAGCAGAAAAAATATGTTTTATAGTAAATAAAAAACGGGGTTTATGACTGGGGCAATTAGTAGCTTTTCTGTGAATTCCTGTGAGAGGCAACCCTGTAAGCTCCACTTGAAGGTGCAATCATAGTAGAACTATATGCTAAGTTATTTTTTATGAAGGTAGGAGCACATTTTTAGCTAACTATGATGCAAGCAGTGCACTCTGTGAAACAAGCTGGGAGCAGAAACCTCCCAGCTTCAATTCTTACCCAAGTGCCATGGACTCTCTGAATGATTTACCTCTTTAGATTCCCCATGTGCAATTGGAGAATAACACCACTTACCTACTTCACAGCAAGACTCTTGTGAGAACTAATTAATGTTTGTTGCACAACACTTTGAATTTGTAAAATGTCATTTAAGTGGTAAGTATTATTGCCATTATCATCAGTGTTGTCCTGGGTACCACAGACACATAAAGCTGGCTGCTGTAAGAGGTACTTAATAAGTTAAGAACACACAAAATAGTGGGAAAAGCATCAAATCCTTTTCATTTTCTTAGGAACACCAAGTGCTTAAAAAAAAAAGTAGTTGACAAACATCTGCTTGCCTTCAGATTTCTTTGTTAGGGTCTGCATTTTCTACTGTGGTCACTCTGACTGGGTAGTGCCATGTCCCCCCAGTAGCTGCTCCCAATTGGTCATCAATAGGACCCATTGTGTAACAGCAGTGGAACCCACCACACCAGGAGTTGGCTGAAACTGATATGTTGCATATGTGCAGTTTAATAGGTATATTTTTCCCTAACTTTGCTTCCTGTGGAACCTCATTTTCCTTTTTAATTTCATTTTCCCTTTCCAGACAGTGAAGGCAAGGTCATCAGCCAATGATGTAATACGCTAGCTCACAACATTCAAGTATACCACATATGATAATAATGGTATTTAGTTTAAAAATTTCAACATGAATTATATTTTGAAGTCTATTTATATAACTCTTTCTGTGGATAAATTACAAACAATTATTTAAGTATTCATACTGGTTGGAGAAAAAATAATCTCAAATTACATCCAAAAGGTAAGAATATGATTCTGTGCATGAGGAGAGAGACCCTGAAGATTTATTTCCTTCTGAAAATCTGGGCTTCCTAGAAAACCCTGTTAGTTATAACCCTGGGACCAACATGTGTTCAGTTTGGACCTTGTATCCTACCAATTCAGTATGCTCCAAAAAAAAAAAACAAGCAGCAGCACCAAGGACCATGATTTTCTGGTAAATTTTTCCTCATTAACTTGAGGTTCTGTGGAATCAACTCCAGTCAAGAAGATATTTACATCCAGATCAATGGCAAATGAGACTACCCAACACAGATTGTGTTCTGCACAATATTTTAGTGTCCCAATACTATTAAGTGCTATGAGATTTATACCATGAAGATCATGGACCATGCTATAATTTGCATTTAAAAGTTGGCTTGTAGCTGCTTACCCTTGGCCTGCTCTTCCATTATATCCAAATTAATAACATCTATAACCTGTGCTTTCCTATGTTAAAGGGAATAAAAGATTCAGGAGTGGGGAGGGAGGAATTAACAACAGGTGGGTGGAAAGGAAATAATGACAGCAACAAAATCAACATTAAATGGCAATATTTCTGAACCGCTGTAATATGCCTGAAAAAAAAAAATCTGTCTTTATTAACACATCTCTGATATTATGTGTTAAAACCAAAAAATTGTCAATATCCTTTTCAGATTTTTGACTTCTCAAAGAAGCTCCTCAGCAAGAGATCATTATCGCAAATGGACAGAAGACAAACTACAGAGGGCCCAAATAAGTTCTTACTCAAGAAAGATACCTCCAGTGATACTGCAAAGCACAGAAAAGTGTAACCAGATAGATAGGTAAAATACAGGGTGCAAGTCACAGAGATTAACTTCAAACTTGAGAAAACAGACCTTGCAAATATAAAGTGAAAAATATCTTCACTTTAGACACTGTAAACTGAAGAACAAAGTATCATTCCTTAACACAGGTTTAAATTACTCCAATTTAGATTACAGAAGAGAATCATATGCACAAGAAACAGCAGTGTGTATTTTTGCTTTAATCTAATGATGGTGAGGGCTTTCAAATCAATAGCCAGGAAGATTTGCTGTCCCCAGAGCAAACAAAAGCTGACTATAACATAGGTAACAGCAACACAGGCCATGGAATCAGTCTGCAAACGAGCATCAGCCCAAACAAAATGGATTGCCAAGTCCCAAAAGTACAGTTCAGTTTGCACTGTCATTCATTCAACGGCTGACTCTACTAACATTGCTGGGAAAAAGGGAGGGGGACAATAAGCAACATGACATATTAGAAAACCTACGAAACCCACCTGAAGGAAATACATTTCTTTTGTGAAAACAGGTTGAGACCAAAAGCACATCTCATGTCAGACACAGGGGGCATGCAAACTTTCAATTGACTTGGAATAGAAGGCATGGCAGTGCACAGGTGGGTACAAGATCATTAAGCTCAAAGAACTGACATCAGTAGGATACACGGAAACTAGACTGCTACCCCATGACTTGAATTCCAGTCTCCTGCCAATATAATAGTAATAGACTACACAATGGGATTGAAGGATCCAGAAAAACAAAGTGCATCATGGCATGTAAATTGCTGAGCCAAACTACCTAAGGATGGTGCAGAAAGTGTTTCTGCTGCACGTTTTCTCTCCTTCAGAAGGGGATAATAAAAAGCTGGAGCAGAAGAAGAGTTGACATGTACAAGCCAACAACAGCTTAAAAATGCACTGAAGACCAAAGAATGAGCAGGAACAAGAATAAAAGCTGTAGAAAGGGATAAGGGTTGTATTAAGCATACAGGACCCTTATGAGAAAGTATAGCTCGCCCCCCTCTAGTAGTAAGTGCACCAAACACCATCTTTTATGTACTATATATGCACGCATCTTTGACCTATATTTTGAGAGTAATTAAGAATCCAGAATAAGGAGAAACAAAACTGAGAAAAGGTTTTGTTTGGGGTTGGGGTTTTTTTCATGGTGGTGTTTTTCCTTCTCGTCCCTTTCGTGTGAAATAGCACAGCCTCAAGCCATTTCTTACAGTTGCAAACACGTTCAAATGAAACCTTCAAAGACTGGAGGCTGAACTCTCCAGGACGGATGCTCTTGTAATCATTAAGCTAAGCAGAAATATAAAATTGCTGTAAACAACAAATTTATAGAAGAGAATGTTAAATACCATGCCACCAAGTCAAGAGAAAACCAAAGCTGTCTCATACAGAAGTCATGGTCTTGATGCACACTGTGTTCACAGCAAAATGTAACTTGGTTTCTTTCTGTTTATTCTTCTTTTCTACTTATTACATTATATGACAATGAAAGCCAGTAGGGGAAGAAGAGACACAGAAGTAAGACAGTCATAGTAAGATGAATAGTTTGAACTGCCATTTGCCCTCCTAAAACCATCAGGAAGGCAAAGACAATAACTATATGCTGCAAGTTATTAAATAAAAAAGGAGGTGATAACTCCATAAGAGCACACAAACAAGAAACAGCAGATTTTGTACTAAGCAATCACCATATTCATTTTTAAAGATGGAGCTTTTTCTCATGACAAACAATCTGAGGAGAACAGGTGTTTAGCAGGCAATAACAAGGTACAGCATGCCTGCCTACACACCTTCTTCACTTAGTAAATTGTCTCCTACTAGATGAGTTGGAGTAACTTGTTGCTTTTGCCCCAAATGTGCAAAACTTGCTGCAGATGATACTGTGCATCTCAGCTGATCACTAATAAAAGAAACAGATGAATCTTCTCTTTCTTGAGCTAAATTAACAACTTTATTTTTGTCACCTGCAATTCCAAAACTAATAGTTGTATGATCAAAATACATAAAAGGCAAAAGAATATTACTCTACCACTAGATGTAGGGCATTACAGGATTAGCTGCAGCTAGCTCTGTCATATGTATAATGATGCATATTGGAGAGTTTTTTCCCCAGTAACATAAAAGCCAAATTGCATTAAATGATAAAAGTTCTCCAAAGAATGCCTACAACCACAATTAACAGAATATGTTGTGTTTTAACTTTCTAATGTCTTTAGCTAAGAATATCTTAAACTCTCAAAATTAACAGTATGATATATTCATTTAAAACTAAGGAGATGAAATTGGAATTAATAATAAACTTGATGCTTGCAGAAAACACTGCTTTATAAACAGCATATTTACTAAAAGTACATTCCCAAGAGCCTTGTGTTCCAACTATAACACTTTCCTTTACCATTCTATACTCCGAATAATAAGTTTGGGCTTAAAGAGCTTCCACACTTTGTTTCACCCAAGATTTACACAGTCACATCACATGAAACCATGTACACTTCTAATCCTAGGCTGCCTGCTTAAGCAGCACTCACATTCATGCTACTGGCATTTCTTCTCCAGACACTTAGTGAAGGACTGGGACAGCAGAGGGGTTCACATTCAGTAAAATTCAATTCCAAGTACAAATAGATCTGTCTGTGACAATGGGCTAAAATTTGCCCGAACAGGGAAGCCCAAAGATCTGCCTCTGAAAAATGTGACAGTATGATTTCTCAAGAAAAAGTTGCACTTAATATATGAAACTAAAATAAAACTCTCAATTTATGTACTACCTTGCAGAAAGAGAGAAACTGAAAGCTATAAGGACTTTAAGTTTTCACTACAGGTCTCACTTTTCTCTAAACTGCCTGTGTTACCGTACTTCTTTGGGTATTCCTTCTCAGCATATTCACTAATATCATTTAATGCTGATATAATTCACTTGGCAGTGCATCCCACAGTTTTGGCTGAAGTAAGTACTTCTAACATTTACAGACCCCTGCCCCAACAACTAATCCAAATGGAAGCAGCTGTTCTCCTGTCTCAGCATGAAGCTCTTGTTGGCACCTTGACCACAGCTGCAGTACGTCTGTGAAGCTTATAAAAATACTTGACTATATGGAAAATACCATAACAGTTCAAAGCGTTAAGGATCTGATCTGTATCGTGACTCCTGTGTCATGTAAGAAATAATTTCTTTTGTTCAATTTTACATATTTAAATCATACCAGAACAATAGATGCATTAAGTGAAATTTAAAGCTGAATAACCCCTTGGTAAAAGTTACAGCATGGGAGTTTCCCCCCCCCATTCTCAACATTTCTACGATACCAAAGAATCAAACCTCAGAAGTCAAATTCCTCCTTCCTCCCCTGCCACAACCCAGGTCAACCTTCAGAAAGGTAAAAATAATAGGTACTTCTCTGTGTTTACATTTACACAGATCCTTTTGGGAGTGGAGTTCTGGTCTTTATCGGATGCTGTGGTACAAATTCTTAAACTACTGACAGAAAAGGTGTTCTCACCTGCCTTCCCATATAAAAACATCCAGTTACGGGTAAATTACAAATTATTAGAAGTTAATACAAAAAGTTTAAAGTACTTCAGGTAACTTGGAAGAATGGGCAATAGTAGAACTCGTTAAAGAGAACAGCATTGCTCTATAGTACACAGACATGGCCTGGAGAAGAGCATGACAGAGGCGACTACAGAGGGATATTAACAGCCATGCAGCAATTTTAACTGATACCAAAGCAACACTGGTATCACTGTTTTTAGTCTGGATTTGGTGTTGTATCACAGGGTAATGATTTTCAAAGGCCTACAAAATTAGATGCCCAGTTCCCATGGACAATCATTCAATGCTGAACAATCCGATGTCCCAACTCAATTGCAGATCCTAAGTTGTCAGAGCCACTGTTGCCACAGCCCTTCAAACACAGGGTCTTAAAATGGGAAATGCAATAAGGTATTTGTAACACTTGAATCTTGATGGTGAAATTTCCCCCCAGGATTTTTTTTTTTTTACTTTCATAGGGGTAGATTTAGGCCAATTTTGAAAGAAAATCTGCTGTAAAACTATTAGTCACATTACTGACCTGCCTCAGAAATGCAACAGAGGACTGGCTTCCCATATAACAAGTAACCACACCGAACAGATCTGTGACGCTGTTCCTATTTTCTGATCTCAGTTTCAGGCATAATATATGAACCTCTGTCAATGGAAAGGGGCAGCCCCACACAGAAATGTTCTTAAACGGAACGGTTAAAATGAAATCTCTGCCTGAGCATTTCACTGGATCACATCCAAATCAAGCCCCAATTCTTTTTGTTTTGACAGTTTTATAATGTAAAATAAAAAACACATACAGTAGAAATACAATCAAAGTCCTTGCTACTTGAGTATCTGGAAGTCTTTCCTGTTTATAAATAGTGAAAACGTATGTTTATGTAAGGGGAAACACTGATTTACTAGAACTGATTGCTTCACAGTCTAATTACTTTTCAACTGGCTGTTCCAAATTAAGATGTCATTGATGGCTTTTTGTGATATATTTCATTTTAAGCAAATTTATTCTATAATAGAGCACATCATAATGGAAAGCAGAGTTCCCCCTCTTCCCTCCTCTTTGTAGCCTGATATCTTGACAAGTAAATTAAATTTAGCAGTTAAAATGCTTCCATTAGTAATTTTATTAAGTTAATTAAGGAATCTCTCTTTCTGAATTTTAACTATGTTCATTTCAGCACAACCTTTTTTTTTTTTTAATTCCATATATTTAGTAACCATGATGGTTTCTAGGACAAACAACTACCTACACAACATTCTTGAGATTATGACAGACTTAACTAATGAAAAAATCCTGAAGTATTTTTAAAATCCAAAACCTTAATTCATCTCCAAATTCTTTTCTTCACAAAAAAAATAAGATTCACCTACTCAAATGTAGGGAGAATGTTTGCTATGAACAATTCCAAAATCTACAAGGCACAGCAGAAATAACACATCTAGAATATTTAAAATAGATAAAGATGTGTAAACCAGTATCAATAAAATGAAAATTCGCTGAACCGTCAGCTGTTGTTTAATCCAAATTCATAACTCCTGTTTCACAGAAAGTCTATGTTTTACAAATAGCACCTTACCTTTCATTTACCCTTTATATCTTTCAACACAGACAAAGCATGGATAAAACCAAACGTTATTTTATATCCCTCCTCCCCAAAACATGGTGCTATGAGAAATCTCTTGAGACTTTTCAACTGCCTCCAAACCAAAGAAGTCTGGGTAATTTATAACCAAACTAAATTCATAAATTGTAAATATGAATTAGTGAAGTGCTTTATTTTATTCAGTCACCACCACTGCAATAAGTAAGAAGCCTCTTGTAACATTTTTGGATAGTAAAAAAAAATAATCTAATTTATGTCCTCACCTAAAGGAAGGGGATTTTTCAATAAATAGTCAAACATTTAATTTGCCCCAGGACTAGGGCCAAACTAATGATAATGTCTACTGGACATTCCATGGTCTGCTGAAAAGGAGCGTCTACAAAAAGTAAAATATGATTATTTAAACCCAAACACTAACCACAAGGAAGGCTGACATTCATTGTATATGACAAGGCCACCCAGGGGCATGGCTCAGCACGGGCAGATTAACATGTACAGATGTAATAGTGCTCCCTATCACAGCTAAACATGCATAACTATAAGGAAGAAACAACAACTGAATTATTTGCTGTACAAAAGATCAGCTGATACAGGTATGGGAAAAAAAAAGAATATCTCAAGATGGCAATATCAAAATGGAGAGAAATGCTACAGGACTCATTGATCCAACCCGATCTTAATAAATGTCAGGCAATAGCTGCAGACAGCCCCTGATGTACTAATGGACAGAGAAAGCTTGGGAGAAGTATGGTTTAAGAGTACGGGGGGTGGGGGGAAAATCACTTATATGAAGCAACTGTATAAGGGTCATGTAAATTAATTATTCAACTGTGAACTACTTCTTCACTATAGGACTGGCCAGCCTGGAGCACACAAGCCCCACATAGCTCACAAGTGGTTCAATCCAGCTCTCACTTCAGGACAGTGTGGGCTGCCACAGGCAGCCTGAATCCCTGGCTATCAGCAGCAGGGCTGCACTCGGTCCCCCAAAAGGTGCTGCTGAACAAATGCCAGGACTTACCCTTCCTACAAGTCTCTCCAGTAACACACATACTGTGACTCCCAACCGCAAAACACATTGTTACAGGAACTGTTAAGTCAGCACAGCTTTTACTCTGATCTTCTGGATCTATATAGCTTCTCTCAAACTTCTCTCCTCCTGAATGTTCCTCACAAGAACTTTCCAGCACACAGATGATGTGACAGGCAAGAAAGAAGAATGCTGGGCCAAGGACGAAGTCAAACCGAAAGTTTAAATTACTGCAGCACATATCGTCTCTATTGTCTCACAGCTGGCCTGTTATCAAAGATGACTGTTTAAAATCATATTTATACTGTACTGGTGAAGAACTGCCTATCGAGATGCTGATCCCACTTCACAACACACTTCCAAAAGCATTAGGTGCCTTTTGCCAAGTGTTTTGGCTCAAAGATGGGAATGAGGTCAAAATATGGCAAAATTTCTCTACAAAAAAGAGCAAACACAGAGAGACTTTTTTTTTTTTCATTAGCAATGGTCATAGACCTTTGAATGAAACTTTTCCCAGCATAAGTGATGTTTTGTTATAAAATTTGTACCTTATAATTTATTTTTGTGGAAATAGAAAAGCCTCAGACAAATACGGCATTGAGAAAAGACAAATAAACTTCATCAACTTGAATAAAAATCCTTTGTTTCATATTTATAAATCAAAATATTTGTGGGTTTTTTTCCTTGTAATTAAAAAGCTGACACACTGCATTTAGAGGAAGAGTTTAGTCATGGAAACAGAAAACGCATGAAGTTTTAAAGTCTGTTTTTCCTGCATCAAAGCAAAGTATAGCTATTGTATCATTCTTGATGCATCATTGGCATTAAAAAAAAAGTCAAGAAAATGCCCTACCCACATCTCCAGTGGTGGAAACTCTCCACATTTCACAGGGAAGACACTGGAATGCTTCAGTACCCCTGGCACTGCAGACTTCTCAGGCACCCAATGTGAATACCTTGCTGTAAGCAGATTCTAATTTGTCCTTCCCCAGGCTCTAGCCATGGAAGGCATATTGTTCCTTTCTTCTGTTCAATAGAAGTATTGAAGGAGGAAAAACAAAGAATCCCCTTTCCTACGATGAAGTTTTCTAATTTTTTAAGGCAGGAAAGGCTGATTGTGTTTCCACTTCAAAGGAGGGAAGTATTGAAAAGCAACTTTATGCAGTGGATAAACTCCTTACCACTTTTTTCTTTTAAATAAATGTTTCTAACACTTAAACACATATACAAGCTTGCAGAACCAACCAACCAACCTTCTCATCCCCAAGATTTAAAATTAATTAATTACCTTCCGAATCTTAAAATTCTGAATTGATTTACAAGTAACAACAATCAAGATATGATACACAAGTTCTCAATTCATTTGGCCTGAAACCTAAACTCTATTTTTACAGGTAGAAAAATAACAAAACAAACAAGCATAAATAGTCTCCACAAAGTGATTTTCCAAAGCAGACTGGACTATGACTTCTCTTGTTTGCATTCCTTACACCATTGTTTTAGAAATATTCTGTGCCTGCATTTAAAACAGCTGAGCAAAGCTTCCAGAACTGATGTTATTGGCACAAAGATTTTTTTGGGGGGAAAAAAGATAAAAATACTTGGAAAAAATCTAGAACACTCAGAGCGCTAATTTTCCTCATTTTTAATCATCTTTTTCACTTTCTGGTAGCTCACCTGAGCAAAATACCTTTGTAACATGGTGCTTTGTTAAAAGTTAAGGGACTGCATGAACCTAATGGGAAGCTGACTTCAACTTGTCTCATAAGATCTGCGAGTAGGATATGAAACTACAAACAGAGGGATCCGGATTTTTTATCTTTACATGGAGAATAGCAACTTGCCAAACATTATCTTAAACAGGAAAAAAACAGGTACGTACAAGCACTTTATGGGATTAAATGCCTCAGACTCTCCTATGTGCATTTTCAATATTTGGGTCAAAAAAGTGCTGCCTTGAACCATGTGTCTCTACTTCTACCTGCAGTCATCCACAAATGTTAATCTATCAAGTGATATTAAGAACAACAGACTCTCTCCAAGGAAGCCACTCTCCCTGCATTCAGTCAACCCAAATGTCTGGCAGTGTTCAACCTAAACAAATGTAGCATCTTTCCTGAAAATACCTTGCTATGATTGTATTTTTCTTCAACAGCTATTAAAGACTATGTGAGCAAATAAAACAAATCCTGCTGAAAGCAGTCACCATTCTGACTTCTGTTCTTTACCACAGAAGAAAAAGCCATTTGTCAAATAAAAAAAATAAAAAAAAAGCCACAACAAAAAAACCCACAACACAGAAACAAAGCTGGAAAGGTTTATCTGTACAAAGAAAAACCAGTCTTGCTAATAATCAAGTCAGTTTGTTCTCATTCAACACTTGATAAGTATGAAGAAGAACGATTGTCTCGTAAGCTTTTATATTTTAAGACCATTCAAGTATCTCTCCTACTGCCTCTCCTACTGTCTCTCTCAACCTACTGCCTTCTATATTAAACACACACAATTATTCGGACCAAGCAATTTTTTACTTCCTACATAACTTGCTAAGAAGGTCCACAATTTTCATTTCTATCTGTACTATAACTTTCACGATTCACCTCAGAAGAGACAAAAAGAAAGCAACGTTTTTGCCCCCAGTTTTCAGTTTGAAAAGTCATACTGAGTTAAGACTTAGAGTCAGGCCAATCCCCCTTTCTCCTTCTCCTCACACACAAGATGGCAATTTTCTCACTTTCATAGATTTCATCAACTATAGGCTTTGAAGTAGAAATACCAGACTTCCTTCCCCAGTCTTACAGGACCTTGATAACATATGGCATTGTCTCATCTGAAAAGCACCATTTGGCAATTTGTACAAAAGTGAAGAGAGATGAACTTAGGTAAGGGTTTGTTCTTCCAAGACTCAATCTGACACACAATTTTAATGCTTGCTGGACAAGGGTAAGAGCTAAAAAATATACACACTTTCTTCTACAGCAACAGAAGAGATGCTTAACCCTACAGAGCTGAATCACTCACCCATACCTCAGAATTCCTATTTTGGGCATTCTCAAGTCCAAACATACACACAACTTCTCATAAGGCTGAAAACTAAAATATTATCCTTAGTTGGCTAGGGAAATACAGGGCTCCTTTTCTCCTTAGCACTCAGCAATCTTTTAATGTCTTACTAATACAAAGCCATGCTTTTTCATATATTTGTTTCATTCATTAAAAATACATGTATTTAACTCAACGGCTTTTAGCGATGTGTATTTAATTTACAAAGCAAGAAAAGACATATACAAAACCAGCATGAATCTTTCAATAACACACATCATACAATGTAACAAATAATCTTGAAAAACTTACACATCAGATTCAAACTTACGGTCGGAAGAGAGCCTCCTTATTCTCCCCGCACATTGCTCCATTAGTGTTAGACAAAGGACTCCCCCTGCCCATAAGTAGTCACTCAAGACTAGCTCAAGCCAACTAAAGGAAATCTGAAAATCAAATCTAGCCTTCTATAATTTGATTTGTAGAAAATTGAGGAACAAAGCTTTACAGAGTGATTTTAAATAAATCATAATTAATTACATGTGCAAATGCATCAAGTAAATTTGGATGAGCAATTAAATAACTAATCTCAGTTTGGAAAGGCTGAAAATTGCAATTGCATGCTGAAATGGCCAGACTTGCCCTCAGACATGCCCAGGTGTTTCTATTTGCTTGGAGAATCAGGCATTGGTTGCTTTCTAGCAAAGGACCACCTGTTGAAAGCACCTGATTCAACTTGCAATCAAAATTAAACAATTGCTTTTTCCTTTTTTTCTAGGGGGTCAAGTATAACAATTTTTAACAAATGCATCCAAGAAGATCTAGAGTATCAACCTGGAACAAAATCAGTCTCAGTGCAGGAACTGGAGATATAAAACATAGATTCAGTTAAAAATATTTGACAGAATTAGAAATAAATGCTTCTCTCCCAAATCCTCTCTCACGAATACCAACATCCTGTTTAACTCCACTGCAAACCCACCCCCAATAAAAAAGCACAAAGATTTAGGTAGTGAGCATTCGTGGAAGTTGACAGAATACCAAATTAATTCTGATCCCATTTACCCTATGTTAAATAGAAATATTGCATGAGCTGTCAAGTTTCTTTCTTAAAGATCTTCCTTTCTATTCCAATTTTATCCTGCCAGCAAGTACAAAAAGCATTGAGTTGTTTGGAGATGTTATCTCATGACATCAAATAAATGTACTTTTAGGTCAGAAGGGACCATTACCTTTTTCTAATTTGATTCCAAACCATATTTTCCCCATCACTGGGGCCAGGATTTCACACCTGTTTCTCATCTGCTTTGCTGGATTGTTCCTGCTTTACATAATAATCTTGAAATTTCTTCCCATCAAAACCAACAAAAAAGTGTTGCTAAATAAGTCAGAAGACTTGTTTGCAAAAAAGATCAAAATCTAACATACAAACTTCTTTTAAAGAAAAGTATAATCCTCCCATTACTATTCCCCAACCCAAGTCCAAAAAAGTATCTGCAACTGAGAACATGCAAATTGACACACAGGGACGACTTTAGGGTCAAATGGGGAAGGTTATTTTCTTTTCTGGTTTTCCACCGTTGTTTTTGTGCTATAGTAAAGGCCTCCTGTCAAACAGAACCTGTAAATCCACCAATAATATATGTAATAACCCAGAAACTAAATACTTTATCTGAATTACATTTGTGCTTATTATTCAGAGTATCTTGAGTTATGGTAAGCTGAAGAGAATGTGAAAACAAAGGTATGGGATGTAAGAGAACAACAGTACTTCATGACTTTACTGTAATGCCTGTCTGGACAGAAATAGCTGAGACATTTTCTGTTCCAAGGAGCCTGCAATCTAAACAGCTGCTGATCTCTAACAAACCTGTTACTTGCATGTTTACAACTCCCATTCAAGCTGTGCTGTTCGCTGGTATTTACCTGACAGGCTCGGCATTGCACTGCTATATATAAATTGCAATTATAAACTTATTACACCTGTACATTAAGCATCTTGCCAGGCATGCATACGGTCAGACAGCAGCAGACAGCTTCATAACTCTCCAAGAACTCTCAAGGCTTGTGTACTACAGGCCTAAACCCCATTTCACAAAACCTGGCAGTTTTGGTCCTTCAGAATTCTAGGGGGATGAGCCTGAGCCAGCTGTAAATGCAATTATACTGGAGGTGGACAGGCTGTGACTATGGACCACGACGGTTCTCTCTGGAAGGCGTATGAGCAGTGGAATTATAGTTCTAACGAAATTGTCAATAATAATCCTGTTACTAGGAGCTTCAAAACCCTGTTTAATGAACTAGGCAGTAACAAAGAAAACAAAAAATACTTTAAAAGCTACACTATGAGAAAATTATAATTGGTCCAGATTTCATGTCCATGATGAAATGCACAGGCATGGTGTTACCACCAAGCAGCATTATGGCCTATCAGGGGACTGCTGTTTTGTCAGACCTCCTGCAATTATCAGTTGGAAATGGGGACTTACTTTACTTGCACGAATTCTTTGTCATGGAGCACGTAAAATGGTCAAAAATGTAGTCATGTCCGCGTGGAAAAGTTTTCAAGGTTTTAAATAATTTGATGCTGAAAGAAACACATATTATCAACTAGCAAGAAGGGATGAATTTCACACCCCACCATGATTTCTAATGCCCTTGATCCCCATTCATAGCAGACCCAACAAACTGTGTGCACCAAAACCTTTGCATGGGTACTGCAGTTTGGGTTTGAGAGGGTTTGGGGTTTGTTTTTTTAAGGAAACTATATTTTCTTCAAATTTATGCGACTAAGTTGCTGCTGCATGCTTCACACAGAACATATAAACACACAAAAATTCAAACAGTGCACAACTTTTTGCAAGTGATTTGTTTTTATTGGAAGAAAGGCAATGCAGTAGTACAGAGCTGAAATCTTTACCAGTTACCTGTATCTTACTGATACGAACTAGAGCAGAGTCACAGACACAGCAGAAATGGAAAGATAATTTCTTCAGCCTACTGTTGTGAAATTGAGTGAATGAGACACCCCCCACCCTCCCAAATGAGACAAAAGATTTGATTTGTCCACCCCAGTGGATAAGGGAAAAAACCAAGATGGATAGTTTCACTTGTAAACCTTTAATAACAATACCTTGTTCTGGCAGATCCCAGAACATTTATGAAGTGCTTTTAAAATGTGGGGAAAGTGAGATGAGAAAGTACTTGCCTTTCTCACCTCCTGTTAGCAGGACAGCAGCAGGACCAGTTTCCTGAACCCCAGGCAAGTGCTCCATTTGTGAGATGACAGTCATTCCTGGTTATGAATGGTGTTGGGGCCTGGAGCATGTCCCCCGCTGCCTGACTGGGGATCAACCTGGGGCCACTCAGATCTGTATATCCCTCTGACTCCCAGCTAGCCCAAGAGAAAAAAGAGAAAGCTAATCTAGATAAAAGAAGATTTTGCAGAAAGATACCTTGTTGGTTACAGGCCCTTTTAGGCCTTTTGATGGACACATAAAGTGATCAGAACTCAACGCAGGGTCATATCTGAAGAACAGAGCTGCTGGATGCAAGTTACATCCAAATAGAAAACTGGACTATTCAGTCTCCTCAGTGACAATTTAATACGTATTTTTGGATATTGTTTCAGACAAAATGCCCAATGTTTACTTGTAGGGGGCTAACTCCAGCTTACATGCACAAGGTGCTGATTTCAGATCAAGTTACTTTGGACAACTCTGCTGAGTGTGAAGGGAGGAATGGCTTGATGCATCAGTAACAGCACTAGGTCTAAAAGTCTAAAGTGAGGCATTGTCATTTGCAGAGGAAATCCAGTTATACAAAGTTTTTTGATAGTTCATTATTCAGCACAACATATTAATCAATGTAAATATGATCAGTGCAGTCTGGGAGAGTGCTGTCAGGCAGTTAGAGGTGACATTGAAACAACGTACTTTCTGGCTGAAGATATACCAAACCAACCACTAAGAGGTGGCAATGAAAGTAGCAAGGAAAGTCATCAGCAGCTAAAAATGTCACAGATTTGAAGGACGCTTCCAAGGGTCAGGACAAAGACTCTGACGTTGACGCATGTGGCTGCTATTACTGGCTTCATCATCACTAAGAATTCAAAGTAAGATCATCCTGTCACCAACAACACGGTTCTGTTCTTGAAAATGATTCAAAAAACTGGTTGGACATTTCTAGCTCCTCCTTAGATGGAAAAATGCCATCAAGAACATGCCAGTAAAAAAAAAATTAAAAAAATAAAAAATTGCTTAACAGTAAGAACACTTGCCTACACAAAAATATAAAAAAATCCATATTTAGTAGCCATATCAGCACTAGATTTTATGAAAAAAACAGATACAATGTCCTTAGATTCTCCCAGATTTCCTATGACTTCATCTGAAGAAGAGTTGCAAGAATATATTATTTACAGTTATGTTCTTCAATTTTGTTTCTAGTAAACCTATTATTACAGGGAAAATACTGTGCCCAGAAAAAACATAATGCTATAGTACAAATCAACTGCATTGTCATTGTTGTGTGGTTGCTGAATCCAACCAAACTCAGTTACAGGAGGACTTAATCACCTGCATGTGAAGATGAGGACTGTGAATAAAAAAGATGAAAAATGTACTTGTCTTTGATGGACAGAGACTCTAGTTACAGAGACTGACTTCTGTGTCCTTAGGAGAAACTGACTGAAGGTATTGTGAAAGAATATTTAGGTCAGGGTGAAAGATCTGTTTTTCATATAGCAGACACTGCAGATGGTGGAAGAAAGCTGCAATATGTCAGACTTCACAAACTGCTCAGACTCCAGTGATGAAAATTATGGCAGAGAACATGACTGAATAGATGTTCGCAGCTCTGTACTCAGCCCAGTTGTCTTAGATGTGCCATCAGATGCTCACAGGTGGCATCACTTTCAAAGCAAGGTCATTTAGCACTAGCCTTATTAACCTCTAGGATATGAAAAAAAAATGGGCCCAGAAGCCATAGCAGAAATGTCCAGATACATTGTCTAGACCACACATCTCAATGAAAGATAGCATGTTTGGTCAGGAACAAGTGAGTTTGGACAAGAACTCTGCACTTTTCATATTCCTATTTACACTATGATGAAATCCATTCCACATACACATGGGTAGTTATGATTTTAAAGAAATACTAGCTATCTTTTCACAAATTCTCTGTTGGGCAACTCCGCTGACCACACACATAGCTTCCAGTCCTCTGTTTTTGTACCCTGTCTTTGTGTACCTGAGATCCATCACCCTCATTTTTGCTGCCCAGACTAGTTATCTGGCTCTTTCATTGTTGCTTACTCTGCTCAACACATCATTATTCCAAATCCCTCTGTTTCTTCTTGTGACATACAATTTGTACTCAAGAATTCACGTGAAGCTTAGTATTAAGGACATATAGAAGCAAAATATTACTGTGGTTTATGATCTTGTGATTAAAGAAGATGTTGTTTCAGACACCTACATCAATGCAGTTGAAAATGCAGTCTATAGTTTCAACCAGAATATCACTGTAAATTCAAGTGAAACAAATTTCTGTGCATAGAACTTTTAACCCCTCAAATCTATAAAATAAGGAAATACTAAACACAATAAACCTTCCATTGTGTACTCACCCCAGAAACCTGAAGACTGGCTTAGGGTACCAGGTAAAGAAAAAATTTCATAAAACGTTGTTGATATACTATACAACAAATATGATGAAGAAGGTGTTCACATAGAATTAACAGAGGTGGGAGAAAGCTTTGGGTAGAGAGAAAGGACATCTAATAAACTTATAAAAAAAGTTACACATGGACGCAAAGGAACTTGCTGAAAGACTCTGGATATCAGTTTAATGTAATGCAATTACATTCTTCTCTGTCTGATTTTGTGATTATTTTTAACAGGCAGGTGTGAATCCAACAGAAGGTTTGAAGGTTTATTTTTGCTTATTTATTTTACTGCAGGAGAAGGAATTACTATTGGTCTAATTAATGAAATTGAAATAGCTACATCACAAAGAAGATGAGAGTTAAAGATCAAAGTGTGACTGAAGCTTGAAAAGTCACTTGGGAGAAGATTTACACACAAGATCTGAATCAGCCAGATTCAGACAGCCTAGGCTCATGCTCAGTCCTCATGCTATTTTTCCCTTCTGATTGCCTTTCTGCCCTGAGACACCTAAACAATAGAAAATGCTACACATTGGGGCTCAGGAGAAAGATAGCCTCCTGGGGCCTATTGTGATTTTCAAAAATACCTAACTTACTCTGAAATCAACAGTAATTAGGTGCACATGCATTTTTTAATACCTAACATGCAACTATCTGCATTTGCAGACACCAAAATACCTTTAAAATTAAATCTCTAATCTTGCTGCAAATTTAACCACTTTTGTGACACAAAAGTACATTTGGGGGAAGGAAGCAATAGGAGAATTGCAGACAGGAAAAGCTGAGAGCATGATGTGGACATATTCAGAGTTTTTTGTCTAGACTTGGACTAAGTTGTTCACATCCTTTGTTTCTTAAAAGTTATAATCTGCAATGGGGCTTGGGGGGGGGGGGGGGGGGGGGGGGGGGGGGGGGGGGGGGGGGGGGGGGGGGGGGGGGGGGGGGGGGGGGGGG